>JAAIXJ010000784.1:0-21183 GCA_013403705.1 Heliconius hermathena | reverse complement strand
TTTGCTTACTTTATTGTATAAAATATTATATAATAGTGCTTCAAAAATATATATTTTTATCAACAGTCATATAACCAAGACGTTTCGAATGTCATTCTTTTGCCAGGAATCTTACCAGTGCGATTGCTATATAACATTCGCAGGCAAACTAATGCCTTGAGTTCACTCAAACGACGATAACTTTTTTTTAATGAACCTATTTTGATGAACCAAACTTTAGTAGTTAAGTTGAGTTAAAACAAAGCAATTGGTGAAACTTTTAAGTAAATCGGTTCAGTACTTTCAGAGAAAAATGCGGACATAAATATATCGACAGACAGACAGACAGACAAGAAATTCAAAAAATATATTTTTGCTTTCTATTATTCTTTTTAAGTGTCCCTCTATCCATTTCAGTCAAAATTACTAAATGTACAGACAAAATATTTTTACTGTCTTATTATATATAGAGATAAGGTGTTGTATGACTACATTTTTTTTTATTCTGAAGTAGCCTTTATTATTTTACTATTATATAAGCAAAATATTGAAAATGGAAACATGACAATGTCATCTAGAGGATAAAACAAAAATGCAGAAACGAGTCTTTTATTATTCTACCAATATAAACAAAAAAGTTGCTATTAGTCGAGAATTCATCAAAAGTCTTCCATAATCAAATTTATTCTAAAAGCAACCCGAAATTAAAATAATTATAATAATATACAGCATTTCTATTATCGCATACGAAAACATTAACTTAATGAAAATATGCCTGCGGTTTCAAAGATACTGTTGACCTTCAAAGTCACCTGTTATCATCATAATACCACGTTCAATCTTTACTCATGTTTAATACACCGTGCACTGACTGGTGAGACTTGTGTAAATAAACCTCAAGTTTTGTTGTTTTAGGACTAATAAGCTCTTCAAATCTTCGTTACGATACATAGACATCGATTGGTTTGTGGAATATTGCTTATTTATTATGAAACTAAGTTGCTTCATTTCGATATATTTACTTTCTTTACATTTTCTACCTATTTAGAGAATAATGTAAAGATCAAAGATTGCCGGAACTCAACATCTCGTTTTTCTTTATATATTTTAAACGCGAAAATATTCAAAAACTATAAGCATTCTTACGATCAAAATTAAAATCCACTATCATCATGGTACGTCAAGTATTTGCCACTGATCTACGATGGCGTTGTTATTATAGTTAGGTATTTTATTATTGTCAATATTAACAATTATCACTTTTATAATCATAAAATAAAATTTTAACTGAACTATAAACATTAATGTACTAAATTGTAATGATAGAGTTCAACCACTACATAATAAATATTGAAACTCCTAGGCCCTCTTACTAATTCAAGCCGTAGACATTGAGCCTTTGTTTGAACTACGTGGTCTCAGTGTGGCTGAATCTATTTATCATACATATATTATAATATACTACTTCATTACTTCATCTATTCTGTTATTTGGATCATATAGGATTTCTTATTGTTATGCTATTAATTATATAAAATGAATAATAATAAAATAACATACTACTACAATAATTTAATGAAGCGATTGTGTTCTGAAAGGAAATAAAATAACACTTTAGTATTGATTGTGTTTAATATAGTTGCTAATTGATAAAGACAGTATATACTTGTAATTGATATTGTAAGTCGAAAACCCTTCACATTGTGTATATTACTGAAAGAAGATTGCCGAAAATCGAGAATCTAAGTCTAAGTATGTATACATATGTATGTATGTAAACATAAGCATTCTTAAATCGTATATAAATGTTTTACCTCATAATTCACTAGGGCTATAAAAACAGTAGACACGTTTCAGAATGATATTCTTTTATCTCTCGGGATCAGCCTTGAAATATATTTAAAGAACGGGAATTTTGATACAAGTTTCAACATATAAAATAAGAAGAACATACTACGGTGTTTCAGTTTACGAATGCGATACGAGTTATTGCTATAAAATCGCATCTGAAATATGAAATCATTTGTAATAAAACTGCCGAAGCCGAAAATATTATGTGGGTAATGAATGTATCTATATATATATCTATATAGAAATTAAATCAGCTTCACGCTGTATCCCGCACACAGCAGGGTAGGCAGAGAGAAGCTAGTGTTAAGACACTTCTTTCCCCACTTTTGCCGAGTTCTGGAGGCATTGTGTGTTGATTGGCGGAACTCAACGCCGAGCATTTTTCCGACACCAGAGCGAGCGAGCGAGCGAGCGAGAAGAAATGAAAATATAAATTTAAATAAATATTTCATCTCCTCGAGTGGGGATCGAACCCACAACCATTCGGTTTTACAGTCACACTTCGTGCACCTGCGCCGCGACTGGTCTCAATTTTTTTTGTTATTATAATACTAAATTAATTACTTTTGCCCGAACCTAAGTAGGCACTTTATCACTTAGTTGCCCTTACGTTAATATTATATAGATTATACAAAAAATATTATAAGTCTAGAGAATCTATTTAGTTTCACGAGATATTTGTTCAAGTTATTTGTTGGTATCTCTGTAATTGTATTCTACCACAATCGTTTTATTATTGTATAAAGTAATAACTACAGTTTATAGTGCGTGACCGCTGTGAGTTCCTTTCAAATAACCAATAATATGCTTTTAATATGCTAACTGATTACGGATCTTATGAATTGTTCATAAAAAAAATACGTGCATAATTTTTCACTTAAGAGTTTCGATATTATTTTATCGTTTTTATTATAAGAACTAAAGAAAATCATATTTTTACGAGATTACGGCGAAGTAAAAGGGAGAGCTATGATTTTAACCGGCATGTGTGTATGTCGACATGGATGTTCATCTCTTCCCTCGTAACTTCCAAACTAGTAACCATAATTAGAGAAATGAGGTTTTGTTAGAAGCCTCTTGATCGTCCACGCTAGTTATAGGCTACATGATGCTACTTTAAATTAACTACAGCACCCTGTAGGAGACTTAAGGTAAAGAACTAAAAAAAATTTTACAGTGTCGTGTGGTGTATCAAATGAAAGAGCTTTGTTAGCATGTTTCAAATATGTAAACGTTATTAGCTGTTGCTCACGGCTTTGCTTGCAAACACCTGATCATTGAAATAATTTATGAAATCCTTTCTAAACTAGTTAGGTATCACTAGCGGCTCGCCCACGGCTTCGCCCGCTTAAAATACATGATTACTGATTTAATAAGCACAATCGATTGACAACTATAATGACTTCTAATATGACTTTTTTTTACGACATTATCGTCAAAGAATTTTTGATTGTTTTAAATAAAAAAATACGACCATTGTTGATATTTGATATTTATAAAATATACATAAAGCTAATTATGTATTACACGTATATATTTTTGTAACTTTATGTTCTTTTTACCTATATAATATACGTCTCATCATAATTCTAAAACTCTGTTAAATGTGCTGATGTCAGTGAATAATTTAATTTAGGTTGTAGGATTCATAATATTCTTTGTAAAATAACTGTATTAATTGCATATTAACTCCTGTACAGTTTTTAAATTAGTTACATATATTATATGAACGAACCAACCAAAATATCTTTGTATTTACTTGATATTTCTTTCAAGATCGTTCTTTATCTCTGTGTTGAATTAAAATAAATTAAAATTAGCTTCACGCTGTATCCCGCACACAGCAGGGTAGGCAGAGGGAACCTAGTGTTAAGACACTCCGTTCCCCACTTTCTGCCGAATTCTGGAGGCATTGCGTGTTGAGTGGCAGAACTCAACGCCGCGCTTAACCTCGACACCAGAGCGAAGAAATGGAAATATAAATTTAAGTAAATATTTCATCTCCTCGAGTAGGGATCGAACCCACAACCAGTCGGTTTTGCAGTCACACCTCGTGCCGCTGCGCCACGACCGGCCGGTTGAATTAATTACGACTTAAACTTAACTGTTATGATTTATGAAGGTAATCTCCACTAACAATTCAACTTTGCTTACTTTATTGTATAAAATATTATATAATAGTGCTTCAAAAATATATATTTTTATCAACAATCATATAAACCAGACGTTTCGAATGTCATTCTTTAGCCAGGGTCATACCAGCGCGATTGCTATATAATATTCGCAGGCAAAGTAATGCCTTGAGTTCATTCAAATGACGATAACTTTTTTTTTAATGAACCGATTTTGATGAACTAAACTTTAGTACTCAAGTTGAGTTAAAGCAAAGCAATTGGTGAAGTGAAGTGAAATTTTCAAGTAAATTGGTTCAGTACTTTCAGAGAAAAATGCGGACAGAAATACGTCGACAGACAGACAGACAGACAGACAGACAGACAGACAGACAAGAAATTCAAAAAAAATCTTTTTGCTTTCTATTATTCTTTTTAAGTGTCCCTCTATCCATTTTAATCAAAATTACTAAATGTACAGACAAAATATTTTTACTGTCTTATTATATATAGAGATAATTGGACAAATAACACGAATTCATAGAATTCCAATAGGTGCATCCCGTCCGTCCGTCCGACTACTAAAATGCGATCTAAAAAGTACGATACAAAAAATTGTTCCCGCTGAAATTATTATATACAGACTTAAAAAAATTATCAACTTAAATAAACAACTTTTTTTTATGTATTTTTATATTATCATATTATACTTATAGAGATATTTTTAAGGGATCGCCGTGGTCCTATGCCACCTACTGTAGCAGAATAGATTCATTAATAATAAAATAAAATTAAAGTGGCATAGTTATATAGTTCGAACTAAAAACTAAGAAATTGCTAGTAATTAGAGTTTGTATGATAAGATAAATTCTAGAGACGAGAAGAATTTTATTGTAGAATTCTGCTGAAATGGGGAAAATAGTTTAAAGGCTTTCAGGACAATCAACGCGTCACATTGTGCAGACGCTATTAAAATGTCATTCTAATGAATGAACAGACAGACACTGACTGTATACATCATGATTGTGGATTCGATTCCCACTCAAAGGAATTCAAATATTATTTTTATTATTTTTATTTCAAAAATACTTATTTAGAAAACGTAACGATTACCTAAGTGTGGAGTAACACTAAAAAAATGTTAAAAAATATTCTTATTTTACTCTGAGAGATCAACCACTCAACGAACGTGAACCTCGTTATTTAAATGAAGTGCATTATGTGATTATAGGTATAACTTTATAAAAAGTGAAACATACATAAATCAATCACACGATAAAATTAAATGTTAACGTTTAAATATTATATAATTATTTTGTTATATATTTTATGAACTATTAGTACATTAGCATAGTTAAATACTCATAATCGACTATAAAAAAATCTTATACGAGTATAAACATTCTTACGTTCAAGTAAGATTAAGCACAGAAAACAAATATTTCTCATGTGAAATATAAATGATTACAGCTATAACTCTTAGCAGAGTATAACTAAATAAAGACTACTCGAGTTATTCTGTAAAAATGTTATTAGCTCACTCTATTGTATTTTTAACATCCATGTATAAAATACGAAAAACAGGACGCGCTTTTTTTTTTTTACTGAAATGGAATTTTCTCGAAGAAATAGAATTTAGGAGCGATAGCAGGTAACTACAATGACGTGAAGATAAATTCGATAGGCGATCGGATTTCTCATTATACCAAAGATAGAGCGTAACCTATTTCCCAATTTATTGGTTTCCCCAAAATAAAAAGTTATTCGATTATTTTATAGTGCCGTATTAAAAGAAGGAGGAGAATTACGAAAATTGAGGCACTTATAAGAAATAAGTTTGTTTTGCTAGTAGGAAAATTTTTCATTCTTAAAAATTATTTAATCGATTTTTTAGTTGCAACTCTATTTTTTACTTAAATATAAAGAAGAACATATACTCATACATTTTTATCAATATTGTTGTTGCTCATATTTGTATATAAAACAAGCGCCAATATCAAATTACGCAAGCAACAACAAAAAGCTTTTATCAACTGCTCCCACGTGGTAAAACTAGTATATGTGTTTAATATAAAACACATTCTAAGTATCCGAGTTAATCTGTCAGCTCTAAGGTGCAGTGTGCAGTTACATTAACTTGATTACGTTTTTTTTTTCAGCTTCATGCTGTATCCCGCACACAACAGGGTAGGCAGAGAGAACCTAGTGTTAAGACACTCCGTTCCCTCCGATTAACGTAATATAGCCTATAAGTCTTCCTGTTCTAATGTACTAGCCAACACACAAAAATAATAAATTAAAATACCTGATATTTATAATTCAAATCAGTCAGTAGTTGCTAACTTTTCAGCTTTATAAAATCAAGTATTGATGCGAAATTTGATCCTAGCACATTCTATATATTAATTAGGCAATTGAAACAACTTAAAAAGTCAATTAAAATGGAAAAAAAAACAAAAAGACGAACAACAAGTTTTTTAGAAATACTTAGATGGAATTTCTTAGTTAGCATTAGAAACCACTATTCTACAGAATTAAATAAATGTGGACAATTTGAGAGATCGTTTATTATCCAAAGAAAAGTTCTAACGACGCTCATACACGCTGAAGCCGAGTTTAATATCCCAGATTGTTAACTGAAATTTCTATTTAAGTAATAAGTTAAAAAAAATATTACTAATAGTTAATACAATAATAAAAAAATATAAATTAGTATGAACATAATACAATGGCATCACTTTTCATGAGCAAAAAATATATTAATTAATTTCGCTACAGCAATAATTAAAAGTGTATATTATAATATACATAATATCAACATATCTTCTATGTGACAGTATTTTTTTGCCCAAATCTGTAAAAGCTTTTTCGAGCACGACTGAGCCATGCTTCTTTTAAGCAATGAAGACAGGCACCGTACGAGACGTCGCCTCTCATTTCTTTTTGGACGGATTTAAAGTATGCAACACAACATTGCAGCCTCCGTACCTTTTAAAGAACATTCTGAGAATTTATTCCAAAATGTAGCTGCTACTAAAACTCTACATCTTTATTTGCTATGTAAATGCATATGTGTTTCTCCCAATTAAAGATTAACACTAGTACTTGTTTGTAATAAAAATATGAATACACGAAAGCACAATGTGTAAACTACACGAATATAAAAAATCAATAGTAATAAAATCTATGATTTTTTTTATACGATTACAATCAAATTCTTAATCAGTATCACGCTGAAGTGATTGGAAATATTATGGAACATGAGTAGTAACATGTCTCTGAGTATAAATTTATAGTCGTATATATAATTTTTTTTTTAATTTATGTTTGAATTTACTGAGCGCTAGAAAGTGCCTATATTTTATGTTAAGAAAAACAAAATCCCCAGAACACAATCAATATTTATAGGTAAAAATTTAGCTGTGTAAAATACTCTTGATAAAATGCAATAATATTATAATATTTTGATTTCATGTTATTTTTGACATTAAATTAAGGAAACAATAACGCTACCATTATAGATTCAAATTATGTTTGTTAATAGGAAAGGACTTGATATTAAGGATAGTGCTAGCGACATGCTAATTTACTAAATCCCTTTTATCTCCTATGAAATATAAAAAATGGAGTTATAGACACTACAATAATGAGCTTTACAATAAATATTTATTATACGATAGATTTGTTCAATAATATAATAAATAAAAATTCAAACTGTCTATAGTATGTTTAGGGAAGAAATGTACCAAAAGCAAGCAGCAGCAGTATTTTATTACAATTTCTATTACATTCCTAATATTACAACGTTGTGAGCAACGGTTTTTTGCATGAGTAAAAAACGGATTATGACTGATTCTTAAATTTAGAGAAGATATATTTTTACTTTTTTAACATTAGATCATCTCTACCCATCTGTATATGCTATAAGTACATAAACATATATAGTATTTAAAACTGACAAATAAAGGAAATACGATAAAATTATAACACCCATTAACTTTCATCATATTCAGCTTCACGCTGTATCCCGCACACAGGCAGAGGGAACCTTGTGTTAATACACTGCGTTCCCCACTTTCTGCCAAATTTTGGAGGTATTGCGTGTTAAGTGGCAGAACACAACGCCGCGCTTAACCTCGACACAGGAGCGAAGAAATGGAAATATAAATTTAAGTAAATATTTCATCTCCTCGAGTGGGGATCAAACCCACAACCAGTCGGTTTTGCAATCACACCTCGTGCCGCTGCGCCACGACTGGCCTCTTTCAATAATATAGGTACTTTAACCATTCTCAAGCAAAAATATAATAACAACGGTTGTAATTTCGTGTTTGGCCAAGCTTCTTTCTGTATTTGGTAATGTAAATTTTTCGTCTCAATCTTTCCTTTTGTCCCGGTTCAATGTAGGATGCGATTGTAAAGGAATATGTAGAGTTCTAGTGGAATCATAAATATATTGAACAAAATTAATCGGGTACAGTCAATACGTCGAAACAATTTACATAATATAATATAGCCTATAGAGCCTTCTTTCACAAGTGGACATGTTCTGACATGTTTGTCAACCAAATATTTTCATAATATTATTATTATTTTAATATTATGTTATTAAGAATAATTACGTAAGGATTTCATAGTGTCGCAGTCATAATATATTAAGTAGTATGTATATGACTCGCAATAAATAAGATTTTATCACATAATAACTATCAACATTATATTATTCGAGGGCGGCGGCGTCAACGACTTTCGTAGTATCGTATTATTGGACTGTGTCTGTACGAACATTTTGATCGCCGATAAGGGCACTGAGGGTGAAATGATAGCTTTCTTTATTTATATATTAATAGTTTTTTTTCCAGCTTCACGCTGTATCCCGCACACAGCAGGGTAGGCAGAGGGAACCTAGTGTTAAGACACTCTGTTTCTGTCAATTTCTGAAGGTATTGAGTGTTGAGTGGCGGAACTTAACGCCGCGCTTTCCCCTCGACACCAGAGCGAAGAAAAGAAAATATAAATGTAAATAAATATTTCATCTCCTCGAGTGGGGATCGAACCCCCAACCAGTCGATTTACAGGCAAACTTTTTTCCCCTGCGCCACGACTGGTCTCAAGATATTAATATTTTGTTATACGACTGTCAGTATGAAAACATAACTAAAACATAATTAAAATCTTCGTTTGGCCATCACAGGTCAGACATTATACAAATGTAAGCGTATAGTAAAACATATAATATTACATTAATTTCTTCGCTTTATCAATACGAAACGTAACGGAATTGAACACTGTATTTTGCAGTGTTCAATTTAATTACTTGATACGAGATTTAAATTATTTCATTTTATTACTTTTGTAGAAAATAAATGAATTATGTAACGTTACATTTGGTAAATTTAAATGTTACTAGTTTGAGGCCGGTCGTGGCGCAGCGGCACGAGGTGTGACTGCAAAACCGACTGGTTGTGGGTTCGATCCCCACTCGAGGAGATGAAATATTTACTTAAATTTATATTTCCATTTCTTCGCTCTGGTGTCGAGGTTAAGCGCGGCGTTGAGTTCTGCCACTCAACACGCAATGCCTCCAGAATTCGGCAGAAAGTGGGGAACGGAGTGTCTTAACACTAGGTTCCCTCTGCCTACCCTGCTGTGTGCGGGATACAGCGTGAAGCTAATTTAATTTTTTTTTTTTTACTAATTTGTATGTTTTATGTGTCGGTTAATCGATAAGTTGAATAATAATAATTATAATTGATTCTGTAAATATTTATATGGCACCCACGTTGCCGTTTCAGTACATCTATAATAGTAATAGTCTAAATAGTACAGTATAACTATATTTGACTGTAAACCCGACCGTTGTGGATTTCTTGCAAGCAGTGCTTTAAATGGGCGACGAGTACAGAATGGAGTAACTTATTTCTCTCTGCTATATTAAAATAAATGCAATGTAAGTAGGTCACTTTGTAAGTCTTACTTTTTGGTATAATTAAAAGATTTTGTTAAAAATAGAGTTGTTTTTAATTAGGCCATACTCATTTTAGCAGCTGTGGAGCTAAAGATAATTTGTGTTCGTGACAGCTTCTGTCGTCACTCACGACAGTGTAAGTGAACACAATCATTTATAACAGCTTCACGCTGTATCCCGGACACAGCAGAGGCAAAGGGAATCTGGTGTTAAGACACACCGTTCCCCACTTTCTGCCGAGTTCTGGAGGCATTGCGTGTTGAGTGGCGGAACTCAACGCCGCACTTTGATATAACACTATTAATAACGTTTGTAGTAAACCATGTTAAGGATTATAATATACTCGTTATGATTATAAAAAGTGTAATAACAATTTTATTATACAGGCAAATGAACATAAAATAGTAATAAATTGTAAGTTTCACCATTGTAGTATTGGGAAGAGTAAAGTACAAATTGTACACGCCATAGCTAAAGGCAAACTCACTCGATTATATATACACATTTCATGTAATATTTTCGTTTCCTTTGTTAAAATAATGCATTATGGGATTCTATTTTCGGGCTTATAATTTTATCAGATTAACACTAAGCTCTCTCTCTGCCTACTCTACTATTACATGTTTTTCTTTGTAGTAATTATTATATATAGTTGTTAAGACAAAGGCAACCCTTTTTACATTTTGGATATTTTAAATTCTATAACAAACCAAAGATGATATACAGAGTGGAAGTGTCAGCGAACCATTTACGGAAAAAGTATATAGGGTAAAATATATCAAACCCATACCTAAAGAAATTAATCAAGATGCCTCAACAGTTTGAACGTAGGATTTATTCATTTCACGATTTTTATCCATATCTGTATTTCGTGTGACGCGATTACTTATATATACCAATAACGTAAACACTTATTACTACAAAATACTACGAATGAGGCGTATGCGGAGGTGTTCCTTTAATAGGTTTATCTGTGCGTGCGTCGTCCTTACGAATGGCGTTTTATTTTTCATTTTTGCTTTATAACTTTTTCATTTTTGGGAAAAAATAAATTAATTGTATTAGGCTTTTATAGAGTAGTTAAAACTGTGGTTCCATTTAATATGGTGCTGACACTTGACGTATATAAACCAAAGTCTACCAGGGGTTAGTGTGACGCATGAGGAATAAATTACCCGATGTTTGTCGCCCTTTCAAAGTTCAACGCCCCCGATTTTATCCCTTGTCGTTTTGGGGTGTATTAAAATATTATTGTTTGGAAAATAAATAGCATAGTTTTAGTTTCACATTATACATATGTAGATATTATGCATCATTTTAATTATAAATATTTAATATATAGATTAATTATCAGTTTATTTATTATATTTAATTGTATTTATTTTTATTTAATTGTACAATATATACTATACTTTACTTAGTTATACCATTATGATTATCTTATTTTACAGACTTTATTATGAACTTATCTAAATATCTTTAATGAAATAACCATTAATCGCGAGCAATAAAATATAAAGTTTATTACCAAATTGTAATTAGATAACAAAATTGAGTTATTTATTCATTTAATTGCTAAATAAATGAGAAAAATTCTATTAAAGTTTTCAAATTTTACGTGACAATTATCCAAATTATGTATTACGTAAATTATTACCGTAGGAGTAATGAGAGAAGGGTTCGCGAAATAGCTTCTAGCCATTTAACTTTATCATTAGTTTATAATGTTGAGGCCAGTCGTGGCGCAGCGGCACGAAGTGTGACCGACTGGTTGTGGGTTCGATCCCCCCTCGAGGAGATGAAATATTTGCTTAAATTTATATTTCCATTTCTTCGCTCTGGTGTCGAGGCTAAGCGCGGCGTTGAGTTCTGCCACTCAACACGCAATGCCGCCAGAATTCGGCAGAAAATGGGGAACGAAGTGACTTAACACTAGATTCCCTCTGCCTACCCTGCTGTGTGCGGGATACAGCGTGAAGATGTTTTTTTTTATAATGTAGATACTTATTGAACGCGTCACTGCCAGCCTTCCGACAAGATGTCTATTTGTGGGGTCACTTTATGAGCTACCGTATGCAACCGCTGCTCTGCAAACTAGTTAATGTTCTCTATTCAAATTCACATAGAGTAATAGCTTTCTATTTCTATAAAACACACAAAGCTTACTACAAACAAAAATGTTTTGATTGAAACTTTTTACTTCAAATTTTCACCTCCTTACGGTTCTCATTTAAATAATTGATAAAATTTAATAACTTAAGCATCCTTTTGAAGAGATTGCACCGCGCATGATGTTGCACTAGCGCCTAACGGGAAAGGACACTCGGTGAACGGACTCGGAGCGGGAAGTACGTCTCGCTCCACGCCATTCCATGATGGAAGACGGACGCGTCCGGTAACTAGTAAACAACGCGATTGGCAACAATATATCGCATAAAATATACTCGAATATATACATTAATAAGAAGACCATCACTATATGAAAACATGTGTTTTTCGTAGTGACGTTATGTCTACGAGATAGCATTTCTAACAGAAAAACACAATTTTTCGTATAGTGACGTTCTTCCTATTAATATGCGATTATGGATATTTGTTGTTGAAATTTTTGACTGAAAATACTATAATAATTTTAAGCATATTTTTTTATTGAACTGACGTTATATTTATATTGTGTAGTGTTGCTTAAAATGAAAAGAAGAAAATGTTTTTTTGCGATTAATTTTTTTTCTATGAATATGCCATTAGTTTGTCAGAAGTGCTTGTGAGTTGCAACTATGGATATTATGTAAAGAGTACAGTTGTCCTAAACGTGACAATGAAGTTTCTAACACTAGTAGCGCTTTGCGGTAAGTATCAAGATAAAGATTCCAAAAATATTTTGTTTATATATTTTACGTGCTTTCTATATATATTTTGAATACCAATTATATATTTAACTAATAATATATGTTACTAATTTAAAAACTGTACAGGAGCTAATATAAGTTATTTTACAAAGAATATCGTGAATACTTATCCAAATCAATTAATTAATAATTAAGGCTGTTTGTAATATCTATATATCTTAAATGAATAATCATGTAATTCACGCAGGCAAAGCCGCGAGCAGGCCGCTAGTAATTTAATAAATTCTTCAACGTATGTACATACTCGTATGTTTCAAAATTCAGGCTGCAAATAAATATATACTTATAATCCTTTGTACATACTAGAAGTATGTACGTATACACATTATACTATTATAATGTGAGTTATTGACGGTCTTGACAAAATATCAAGGGTTACTATAAATTAATATAAATTATAACTTAACTTGTAAAATTATATTTTTGTGTAAAAATTATCTATATTTATTATTGAAAAAAATTAAATTAAATTAACTTCACGCTGTATCCCGCACACAGCAGGGTAGGCAGAGGGAACCTAGTGTTAAGACACTCCGTTCCCCACTTTCTGCCGAATTCTGGAGGCATTGCGTGTTGAGTGGCAGAACTCAACGCCGCGCTTAACCTCGACACCAGAGCGAAGAAATGGAAATATAAATTTAAGTAAATATTTCATCTTTTCGAGTGGGGATCGAACCCACAACCAGTCGGTTTTGCAGTCACACCTCATGCCGCTGCGCCACGACCGGCCTCATATTTATTATTGATTAATCAATATTTTTGTTATAAGCCATACTCATGAGAGCGAATTCGGAAACGTAGAGAGTAGTAACTAATAATTATGTTTTTGGTTTACTAAATAAAAAAAATGTTTAATAATGTTATATTCAAGTAATAAAACTAAATATATTATATAGCTAACCATGTACATAACGATTTTTTTTTTAATACTTTATCATTATGGTAGCTCCAATAATCAAAAGAAAGTCAAATCCGAAAAGCAATTTCCTTGGCCTCAGTAAAATTTCTACGACATACTTCATTTTAGATTGCCAACAACAAACTAAATTGCAATTTCTCTAAGAGCGGTTGGGGTGCATCATGGAAATGAAGCAATTTTGAATAATGGCGGTCGGTGTTTACTCACTTTTTACTAGCTTCGCGTAGTTATTGTCAATATTAAAATAGATTTTTAAGTTTTCTATTTAAATTGTTATAATTTTTTATGTTTACAAAGAAACCCAGGATTTTTTTAATTTTTTTTTTATATTAATTTTACATACACTATTTTACTAATAAGGCCAGTCGTGGCGCAGGGACACAAAGTGTAACTGCAAAATCGACTCGGTGTGGGTTCGATCTCCACTCGAGAAATAGAAATATTTATTTACATTTATATATTCATTTCTGCGCTCTGCTATCGAGGCAAAGCGTGGAGTTAAGTTCCGCCACTCGACCCGCAATGCGTTATGAACTCGGCGGATAGTGGGGAACGGAGTGTCTTAATACTAACTTCCTTCTGCCTTCCCTGCTGAGTGCCTGCCTACACAGCGTGTAGCTAATTTTGTACTACTATGTTATACTACATTTGGGTTGAAAAAAAAAACTCATTACTATACTCAAGTAGAAAAGATAACGAAAACACAAACGACAATGTGTTATGTGATAATAAAAGATATCGCCAAATAATATGAAAATTAACAAATACCTGTCGATTGTTTATTTGTGACGAACTGTCGATGAAAGGTCTAATTGTTAATTCTATCTTTCTGTAGCTGGTTTGGGCACGTCAAACGAATGAGCGATGAAAGAATGGCAAAAAAGATTTATGATGGAAAAGTGAGTGGTAAGAGAGATAGGGGGGGACCTCGGTTGACCTTCGAAAGCACAGTATCAAAGATACTGGAGGAAGGTTACGTAAAAAGCATGAGGACCCTTCGGAGGGCATGTATGAAGAGGTTGATGACAGTGGACGAGGCGAAAGAGGTATGTAGAGACCGTAGCGTTTGGCGCTCCGTTCTCTCTGACTACCCCGCTAGGGATAAAGCGTGAAGCTAAGTTAAGTTAAGTTATCTTTCCGTAACCTTTCACGTCGTGTCTCCTCCTCCTGGTTCTCGGCTAGTTGACAATTGTACTTTACTACTGTGATTATTTTCAGTGCAGTTTAAACTGTTCTAGAAGTCAATGTCAAGATAGAGATGTAAAAGTTTGTGTGTAAGGCGACTGTAATAGCCGTTTACTTTTTAGAAGGTTAAGATAAGATTACATCCTCGGATATGGCTTTAGAAAAATGCATTTAAATACTATTAACGATGCCTAGTTATAGCGACTTGTATAACTAGTGCCTGTACTTTTATAATAAACAATTGAAAGAGCATGATTTTTCTGTTTTCTGCTTTACGTTTTATCTCACATATAACAGAGTAGGCAAAGTGAACCTGGTGCTAAGGCACTCCGTTCCCCATAATTCGAGACGAATTTTCAAGACAAAGAAATTATTTTGTCTTCTTATCAAAGCGAGGAAATGATAATCTATACTTATAATAAATCTGTAGAAGTCGTTTTTGTACATTGAAAATATTTAAAACAAAAATTTACCAGGGTGTTAAAGGATAATTAACAGAATCCATTTCCAACATTTTTGGAATTTTTGTCTGTTTGTCTGTTTATCTGTTTATGTAAACACGTATCACGTAAAAAGTACACAATAAATTTAAGCAACTTTTATACATAAAAATTATTATACAACTAAATCAAAGTAACTTTTAGTGTTTATTTCATTGTAATCGCTTCACTCTATATCAAAAGATATAAGTATTTAAGTTTTCAAGAAGTTTATATTTGAGATAGTAGAAATCGATACAAGTAATGCTATTTATTGACAATAAATATCGTTATCGTTACTACCTACTACTAACGATTCTTGATACTCTCTCTCATACACGTAACGCTATCTATTGACAACAAATAGTAGGTACTAACGAATCTTCATAACGCATAAAGCATTCTGTGGAGTTAAACACTAATTACGACGGGAGGAACATTAATCATTTTAATACTTTGGCACAACACATCGTTTTCGGTTAATATAATTTTATGTTAGGTAAAATTTAACATAAAAACAGCACTTTTAAACTAACCTTAATTTTAAATCTTAAATAGATGGCGCTGTGCATAAAAAAATTATAGTTTGGAAAGGTTACCGCTACACTCTACCAAAAAATAATGTATTTAAAGTTTTAAAGATATTTATATTTAAAAAAAAACATACGCAATGATATCTATTGACTACACATGATACGTTACGTTTTTAAAGTACAATTGTTCATAGTACTAACTACAAAGTAAACTAAATTGAATTGTTGGTGAAGATTACCTTCGTAACAGTCTAGCTTAATTCTTAATTATTTAACACAGTGATAAAGAATGACTTAATATTCAAAGAAATATTTTGAATAGGTTCTTCAGTCCGTTCGTTCGTTTATGTTATTAATATTTTTTTAAGAAACGTATAAAAAAAATCACTTTTGGTAGCAACCTCTAAAAAATTGTGTCTCAAGAAAAAATGCTCTGACACTGTTTATAAAAATATCCCGCAGTATTATTTCATAACTTACAAGCGACACGTACCGACATTGCACTATTGCACCTGTATGTTGCATGTATGTATGTGCCAAGGGTATTTTAGGGTACATACCTCAAAATTCTTATAAAATAACTTTGTTGTTTGTCCGTCTGTCCGTCTGTCAAGACTATTTTGTACAAGATCGGTTAAAGGTTAGATACCTCAATGTTCAAGTCTATATTCCCTTAGAGCACGAAAATCTATCTTCTAAATCATCGCAATCAAATGACGATGAAATATGAGAGTTTATGCTTTGTTTTTTGTCGCATTTTCTATCATAACTATAGGGTACTTCCCGTTGATATACAATTACGAAATTTGTTAAGAAGTTAAAACTTACGGCACGTATAAAGGAAAATTCCAAAATTATTTTTCAAAAATTGACTACTTATTGTATTTGTGTCACAAAAAAAAACCATTAGGTACAAATTTTAATCTGTACTTAATTTGATACAAAATGACAACTTAATTAGTTATTCTTTTGGTGTATCTCCATTCATGAAACTGGTACGAAACTCTCGGGGCATGAGTACGACTTGAACTTGACCGAAAATATTGATTATTTTATAGATTATATAAAAATAGCTAAAAACATGCTTTCTATGTATATTCTGTATACCAATTAAATATTTAACTAATAATATATGTTACTAATTTAAAAACTGTACAGGAGCTACTATAAGTTATTTTACAAAGAATATCGTGAATACTTATCCAAATCAATTAATTAATAATTAAGGCTGTTTGTAATATCTAATTTCTTAAATGAATAATCATGTAATTCAAGCGGGCAAAACCGCGAACAGGCCGCTAGTACTATATAATTCATTCCTCTGAGTGTGAGTCGCGATTACAATCACACACTGTGCCGCTGCGCCACGAAGGCTTCGTTTTAAAAAAAAAAACGTTATTTATAAATACATTCTCAATTATTTTTGTCGATAATCTGAGATCTTTTAATAGAGTATATTGAATTGAGCGAAGCGAAGCTTTTAGTGATCAAAAATGTGCTTCGTTGTAATCCTACTCCTCCTAGACCGTTAAACCTATAGCTCTGAAATTTTGCAGGAACTTTGTGGACGACGGTTAAGTGATAATTGTAATTATATTGTTGTGTCAAAATGTGCCCCATATAGTTAAGCTGTGGAACGTTTTGAAATTCACGCGCACAGATTGAATTTTGACTAACCTAACTGAGCGCGCGCGGATAAAACAGAAAATTTCGCAAAATTTTTGCACCCGTAGTGCACAGCATGTGGAGGAACCTAGTACTTCGTCTGTATAAAACGGTATAAAAAACACTATACCCGTAGTGCACAGCATGTGGAGGAACCTAGTACTTCGTCTGTATAAAACGGTATAAAAAACACTATAAATATTTACCCATAAGTATAAAAATACATAATATTATCTCTTCTTAGTACCTTATTAAACTTTTCTTAATAATTAAAATCACAAACATAAAAAGGAATAAAGGCAGACAGCTAAAAGTTAAATTTAATCTGTTGAAGTACAATCGCTACAATTGGTACTTTTTATTTTGCTAAAGTAATTTTCAATTTTGTTGAAATTGTATCACTTCGCTCCAGTAGAAATAAAAGAAGTACGAGTTTTTAACTAATTTGTTTTTAGTGTTCTTTCAACTTGATAAAAAGTAAAAGTGTATGTAGATTGATTTTCACGATACTACTGTTAAGTATTTCTAGAAGGGATCTGTTCTATAAATATTTTTATTGTATTTAAAAGTTGGCGCAGTTGTGAGTTCGATTTCCAATTTTGACACTTACCAGATGACATTAATAATGGTTTTAGCTCCCAAAGTGTACAGTATGCTTCACTTTCTTATATTAGGATGTAACATTAGGTTTAGCTTTCTAATTTATGAACAAAAAATCGCAGTTCTATGTATTCTAGATTCTATCGCTAGCAAAACTTCACTTCACATTTACAATTTTATTCAATACTTGAAATATTTTACAAAAAATAGTATGTGACAAATTTATACAAAACAAAATTATTCGCGATCAAAGCATGACGTAAGTTATATCTTAAAATAAGGCGCGACTTACTTAAGTAATTTATTCTAATAAATAATTTCATCATCAATTAATCAAGGCCGTCGAGTCCCAATCACTGTGGTGTAACTGTAACGTGACGGTTCTAGGTTCGAACCCCACTCAGGGAAATGAATTATTATTTATTAATTCAACAAGACAAATGCCCGGCGTTGAGTTCGGCCACTCGACACCTCTATACATCGATAAATTCGGCAGAAAGTGGGCAAAGAATTGTCTTAAGACGAGGTTCCTTCTGCCTGCTATAAATGGGACACAGCGTGAAGCTGAACCAGTGAACTTAATTGTTAAATTAATCAATCAATCAATCAATCTGCTTCACGCTGTATCCCGCAAACAGCAGCGTAGGCAGAGGGAACCTAGTGTTAAAACAATCCGTTCCCCACTTTCTGTCAAATTTTGAAGGCATTGCGTGTTGAGTGGCAGAACTCAACGCCGCGCTTTGCCTTGACACCAGAGCGAAGAAATGGAAATATAAATTTAAGTAAATATATCATCTCCTCGAGTGGGGATCGAACCCACAACCAGTCGGTTTTACAGTCACACTTTGTGCCACTGCACCACGACTGGCCTGGTTAAATTCATCATACCCATTATTAATCTTACAAAATAAATTATATTACCTTTGCACCCGAGTTTGGGAGCTTTTAATACAAAACTAAGTTACATAAGCTGTGAAGTTAAAACGACACTCACTCACAACTGTCAACAAACACGACACCTACATTAATTTCACAGTTTCATACTCTCAATTAACTCACTCTGCATCGTAATGAGACGAAATAATATCGACGAAGATATCTAGTGCTGTGCTCATATGATATTGCTACGTTTTGTAAAACTAGAGAAACATCCGTTAATATCATAAATTATCTTCCATCTTCGACTTCAACAATCCACGAGCTTTCTCGTGAGGTATTTAAGCTTTTATAAGATATATTCTTTCGTGTGCAAATATATGAGACAAAGCTTAAATGATTTAAGATAAAGTAACATAAGATTCATTAAGAAACGGAGTGTCTTAATACTTGATTAACTGTGCCTACCCTTCCACGTGCCGGATGCTTCAAGCTGAAAAAAAAAGAAGTGGGTGTAAAGATAGCAAAAAAAACATTTTTTTATTAATTATACGCTATTAGCTGTCTACAGATTAAATATCAAATAAAAAAATGTTAAGCCTTTACCATTCCAATTAATTTCGTGTTGACTAAAGTAGTATAATAATTGAGTATATGAATGCACGTGAGTGTTTAAACTTCGAATTGGGTCACTTATCAAGGGAATATGCTGGTACGAACGACAAGGCCCTGCGCGACCATCATTGGAGTATTACTAGCACACGTGTGACAGTGGTGGTGATACGGGGTACAAGTCATTCGTAAATTAGTAAATTTGGCGGAAATTGGGGAAAGAAGTGTCTTAACACGAGGTTCCTTCTGCCTACCTTGCTATAAATGGGATACAGCGTGAAGCTGAACTAGTGAACTCAATTGTTAAATTCATCATACCCATTATTAATCTTACAAAATAAATTATATTACCTTTGTACCCGAATTTGGGAGCTTTTAATACAAAACAATCTTATTTCTACATTTATATATTTCATCTAGCTCATAGGTACATCATATATTTAGTAATTAAAAAAATGTGATAGTATTTTTATTTGTTGTTATTGTTTGTTATATTCAATTTAATCTTAAAATTGCTTCTTTTTATTGGAAAATCACACATTTTAAAACGTGCTAAAATGAAAAGCATATTGCGGTTAAGGTGGCAATGTTCACAAATTGTAAAATACGAGTTTCACGCTATTGGTCGCTTTACAGTCAGTGTGCTTGAACATATGTAACGTCTATCGAGGTCACCAAAGGTCTTGTAATGTAACGATAAGTGCTCCTGTATATGGTAGCTATTTCTTATAGAGCTATGTACTTCTATACAAAAACAGTCATTCATTGTATAATATTCATACCAGCAGTAGGGAACTGTCTGATTAGATGTGATAGTAGTGAACTCGGATCTCTTTAGGAGGAATAATTAAGAAAATTGATTTAGGTATTTTAATATTATATTATACATCGTGTATATTTATTTACTAGTAATAAAAAAAATATCTGGTACATTTAGTGTTCTTTTTTGTAAAAATAATATTATTTGTAAAAATATCTCATTTAGACGCTACGTATATAGCTCTATAAAAATTAAATTAGCTTCACGCTGTATCCCGCATACAGCAGGGTAGGCAAAGGGCACCTAGTGTTAAGACACTCCGTTCCCCACTTTCTGCCGAATTCTGGAGGCATTGCGTGTTGAGTGGCAGAACTCAACGCCGCGCTTAACCTCGACACCAGAGCGAAGAAATGGAAATATAAATTTAAGTAAATATTTCATCTCTTCGAGTGGGGATCGAACCCACAACCAGTCGGTTTTGCAGTCACACCTCGTGCCACTGCGCCACGACCGGCCTCGAGCTCTATAAATAGTAATTATATAGCTCTATAAATAGTAATTATTTGTTTCAGTTCTACGCTTTTTCCTCAGAGAATCTCTTATCAATGAGAATGGAGAAGCAGGCAATTTTAAACAAAAAAATCAATAAACTTATGCTTCAGTAATTTAATTGCGCCCATTAACATTGGGTAATTTATTTAATACTAGCGACCCGCTCGCGGCTTCGCCCGCTTGA
>JAAIXJ010000658.1:39403-98197 GCA_013403705.1 Heliconius hermathena | reverse complement strand
AGTCAAACTATTAAGTACTACGGTTCTAATAAATATGATGCACATAAAGACTCGTACCAAATGTATAATAAATATAATATAATCATTCGAAGCCTATGATGGCACGATCTTTTAGGATCGAATTTCTTATAAAGGCAATATATGTATAGGAGCGATACATATTGTGGTTCAAAGTGATCTTTGACCATTATAATAATATTAAATGTTGCTTGACGTCACGGAGGCTGACGTGATGGGCTTATGCGAACTGTTATAGCGACATTAACTATGTCGTGGCTGACGCCGTCTCGCAGTACGCTCGCTATACGTAAGCTATGCTTGTATGGCGTTGGTCATTGATATATTGTATACCACTTCCACGACTTGGTATACGACTAGTAGGTGTGTGATGCTATTTTATGTCCCAGCTCCGGTGTATGTAGTAGTGTCCGCCTGTCTCATACGGGTGTGTGGTGCTATTTTATGTCCTGGAACTCTGGTGTATGCAGTAGTGTCCGCCTACGTTTATCTAACATATCGGCCGCCTAGCGGTAGTGCGTTCGTTCCAACGACTTCTATTGAACTTATATTGATTTTAAATAAAAAAATTAAATAAATTATAAAATTTGGGATTTTTTAAATTGTTTTAGGCACTTTTTTAATTCTTATATAATACCTTTTGTAAAACTACCAACATACTAATAGTTAAGAAATTATTTTTTTTAAATTAAAAATAATCTATGTTTTTCATCATAATGACGACAAAATATTCAAAATGTTCAAAATTACACAATAATACCACATTAGTATCGACATTGTAATGTTGATAATAATTGAAAGTCTCCTGTAGTTATACTACAGGAGGATACCTTTAAATGCACTGTTTAAATCTAATGTTTTTGTGATATAATGTAGAATAATATATTCTATAGAGGATTCACACATTCTTTTTATTCTTTAACTATAAGACGTAAATATATTTTTTAGAGGTGTACTGTACTAAAATGGCAGCTCTGTTTCCGCATTTATGTCCCTGATATATCGATATAAATAATAGAATTATAAATCATTGGAAAGAAAAGAAGAACCGCATTTATATTGCATTTTTTCTTTTTTTCATACTTGAAACGTTTTAATAAATTTACAAACAATTCATTTGTTTTGAATATAACATTAAGTTTAATTCATAAAATATATTTGATACTTCCTTAACATGATTATTTCATGTATTTTTTTATATACAAAGTCTTGATTAATTTCTTTTGAGAAATATATCTACTGCAAATGAATGTAACGTAGCTACGTGACAATGATTAAAATGTATTGACATCACCACGTGATCCATCTAAACACAATATAAACTTTTATAAACTATGAATTCACAATCAGAATTTACTTTCCAAATATATAATATATACTTTTTATTGTAGACATCCCAATTTGAGCTAGTCTCGACAAATAAACCTACTTAATTATTTTTGTTAATGTCACCAACGTGTCAACGTTACACTTACAACAATTTAAAGTAATAATTATAATAGACTAAAAAACTATTAATTGTTTTTCAACTCCACGCTGAATCCCTCACACAGCAGGGTAGGGAGAGGAAACGTAGCGTTAAGACACTCCGTTCTCTATTTTCCGCAGAATTCTGTAGGCATTGCGTGCGGAACTCAACGTCGCACTTTGCCTCGACACCAAAGCGTAGAAATGAAAATATAAATTTAAATAAATATTTCAATTCCTCGAATGGGTTCGATACCCACAACCAGCTTACAGTCACAATTTGTGACCCTGCGCGACGACTGGCTTCTATTTACTTTCTTCTTTTAAATTGTGGTAAAATAAAATAATCGTAATTTGATTGTATCAGATTTTTATTAACCGACTTCTGTAAATGGAGGAGTTTATCAATTCGACTGTGTTTTTTATACTTGTTACTTCAGAACTTTTGACTGAGTGAACCGATTTTGATGATTCTTTTTATATTTCAAAGTGCGTCCCGTGTAACCCTTTTTTAATTCAGTTCATTTCTGACAATGGTATCTATGAGAATTGTATGCTATGAGAAAATCTCATAAGTCTCTAATTTGCATTAGGTATGTGTGCGACAAATGGACAAATAACTCAATATCAACTCAACCAATTTTAATAATTCTTTTTTTATTGAAAAGGGTATATATAAAGGGTAGTTTGGTGAAAGTTTGGTTAAGTTTAAAGGTTAAGTTGAAATTGAGGATTTTTTTTTTATTAAAATATATAATTATGTTATTTTTTCTACTGAAATTTCTGTATGCTCTATGATGAAAACTATACTATAAATTGATTTAGGCTTTGAGCTATTATATAATAATAATAATAATAATAAGCCTTTGTTGCTGAAACTAAATGAACATTTCTCTAAATCTAAGGTGGTTCCTCTTTTTTAGCTTGTCCCTCGACAAAAGCCTCCTCTAAAGCTTTCCATTTTATTTTATTCTTTGTAACACGTGTCCATTCTGGTCCTGCTATCTTTTTAAAATCGTCTTCCCAACGCGTAGCTGGCCTACCTTTACTCCTTCTGCTATCACGCGGGTACCATTCCGTTATAAAACGTGTCCACTTCTCTATCCTTTCCCTTAGCATGTGTCCTGTCCATCTCCATTTTAGGGGTTTGTGTGTCATGTGTATATTTTCAAATTTTATTTTCTCTTTATACTCTGTAATTTAACCTTGTCCTTTCTTTTCACTCCAATAATGCTTCTTTTTATTCTATTTTGACATACTTTGATTTTTTTAATCTGTTTATCGTTCAATGCCCAGGTTTGACATCCATATGATAAGCATTGCAGAACACATGTGTTAAACACTCTTCTTTTTTCTTTAATAGGCATATTCTTGTTCTTAAACACCTCATTTAACTACCAAAATCGTTTCCAGCTACTTGTTATTCTTCTATCTACTTCTTTTTGTATCATATCTTCTGTAGACAATAGTTGAGCTAGATATAAGTATTCATTTATTTTATGGAAAAGACAAGGCAAACGAGCGTTCGAGTCACTTGATGGTAAGTGATTACCGCCGCCCACGACCCCGTGAAACACCAGAGGAGCTACAGGTGCGTTGCCTGCCTTTAAGATGGATTGGGCGTCGGAGCCCGGCATTACCTGATGCGAAACGCAGCACCATAAAGCCACTACTTCACGCCGGTTTTAAATTCCGAGGGTGGTAATGATCCGGTCGAGTCTGCCCATGCGTGTTGTCATTGCTGGCAACGTGACTCTAGTACACGTACTTTAGTCGCCTCTTACGACACTACCAGTACCAGGTTGATCCTATTCTAGGCCGGGATCACACAGCACAAAACATATTTGTGAAACAAAGTGATATGGGAGTGAAAGTAGGTGACCTGAATGTGAATTTCCTGCTGTACGCAGATGATGCAGTGCTTATTGCATCATCAGAATACGAGCTGCAGGCATTGATCACCACTCTGAAAGAAGAGTGTGAATATAATGGTCTAAACCTCAATGCGAATAAAGCAAAGGTTCTGATATTTGAAAGAGACGAAGAAAGGACGGAATGCACGATTAGTGTAAATGGTAAGATGTTAGAACAATTGAATGAAGTGGTACACGTGGGAAGTATGTTCAGTAGAGATGGAAGATACGAGATGGATGCGGAAAGACGTATTGCTGCCGGTAACAAGGTGAACGGAGCCTTAGCTGCATTGATGAGACGGAGAAACGTCAGCACAGCAATGAAGAGGAACACAGAATGGCAGGTACTAGCGAGGATGTCACGGTGAGAATGAAGAATTACGTGCTCAGCTGGTTTGGGCACATTGAACGAATGAGTGATGAAAGAATGGCTAAAAAGATTTATGATGGAAAAGTGAGTGGTAAGAGAGCTAGAGGGAGACCTCGGAAACCTTCGAAAACACAGTATCAAAGATACTGGAGGAAGGTCACGTAAAAAGCATGAGGATCCCCCGCATGTATGACAGTGGACGAGGCGAAAGAGGTATGTAGAGACCGTAGTGTTTGGCGCTCCGTTCTCTCTGACTACCCCGCTAAGGATAAAGCGTGAAGCTAAGTTAAGTTATTAACATATTTTATTTCCGTTTGTCTATGATTTATTTTAATGTCCATTTTAACCGAGTTTGTCATAACGTTCGTTTTTGATGTATTAATTGCTAAGCCTACTTTCGCTCACTTTCATCTGATAGTTGTTGTAGCATATGTTCCAAGCTATCTGGAGTCTCCGAAAACAGCATAATATCATCTGCAAAGAGTAGATGGTTAAGCTTTACTTGATTAATGTTAAGGCCAATCGTCCCATCGCAGATTTCTAAACACCATTTTTAGAACTGCAGAGAATAATTTCGGTGATATTGGGTCTCCTTGTCTAGTATCTTAATGTACTTGGCTTATTCTCCCTGGCTTTCTAATACTTTCCAGATGCTACTATAGTCTATGATATCGAAAGTCTTGTTGAAATCAACGAACCCTAAGTAATAGGCCTTGTTGTATTTTTTGTACTTTTGAAGAACCTGTCTAACTACGTCGATATGATCTATGTTTCAGAACTTACTCCAAAAACCCGCCTGCTCTTTCGGTTGGTTTTCGTCGAGTGCTACAGCAATTCGTGATAATATAATTTTTGAGAAGATCTTATAGATGTTCGTTATCAAACTTATTGGTCTATAATTGCCTATGTTTCCCTTGTCCCCTTTCTTGTATAACAAAGTTATTGTGGATTTTGTCCACATGGAATCATTAGGGATGGTTTCGGTAGCCAATATATCGTTGAATAAATCTGTTATGATAGAAGCGATCACCGGCATTGCATATTTTATTATCTCATTAGATATTTGGTCTGCACCTGGGGCTTTATCTAACTTCTGTGTTTTAATAGCTTTTATAACTTCTTCTTGTAATATTATTGGAACTAATTCTGAATGTTTAGTTGTTATACGAGTATGGTTTCGATCTTCTATCTATGATATTTTTGTCTTTGGTAAAGCTTTCTATAGTAGTCTGTGGCCGTTTTCAGTATGTCTTGCCTATTACTTGAGGCGTTTCCACTGTTAGTTTTTATATTTGATATTATGGTCTTCTTTTTATTTAATTCTTTTAAGGCTTTCTTAATTCCACCAGTTTTTTCAATAAAAGCTTTTATAGTTCTCTGTATTGAAATTAAGCTGGCTTACATTATTCACATCTTTAAATGCTTTTTTGTTATTAGTTAATATAAAGTCAATTTGTTTCATATGCATGCCTTTGGGAGACATCCATGTCCATTTTCTAGATTTTTTCTTCTTGTAAAAGCTATTTAAAATGCTCAGTTTGTTTTCCATTGCAAAGGTCACTAATCGTTGTCCGTATTTGCTTCTTTGACCATGTCCATGTTTACCTATAATATATTCTACTCCTGTGTTGCAAGCCCTATTTGGGCATTAAATCTCCCATTACAATAAAATTTTTACTGGAAATTTGTAATGTTGATTGTAAGTCTTTGTAAAAATGTTCGGTTTTTATTGTATCCTCTTTCTTGGATTCAGTTGGGGCATGTGCTTGAATGATAGTTCGTGTTTCTTCTTTTCCATGATTTAAAGGTAGTTTAATATTGAGGAGTGCTATTCTTTCTTTACTTCCTCTTATTTCTTCTATTCTGCTAGAAGTTGTTTTTAACAAGAAAACCAACTCCATACAGTCCTCCAGGTGTTTCGCCCATATGGTGTAGAAGAAATTTGCAATTGTGGATTTGAATACCTTCACCATATCGTCTCATTTCACTTATTCCAATTATGTCCCATTTCATATTATCTAACGCCAGTTCTAGTTCTATGAGTTTTTCTTTTGTTCGTAGAGATCTCGTATTTAGGGTTGCGACATATATATTTCAATTTGTGTTTCTTTTTCGTCCGACTTTTCTGTTTAGAAGGTTTAGGATATTTTCCCCCACGATGACCAGTCGGCTTGGGGGAGGGTTTACTTTCTTTGTATTTTCTAAATTCTTTTTGTTCTTCATGATTTCTCCCTTTTTTCATTTCTGATACTAAGGACAGAAGAATTAGTCGAGGTTTTTTATTCTCCCTGTTTATTTTACCAAGTCGGAACATTTTGTTAATCTCCCATTCTTCTATGTTAATATCTAAATCTTCTTTGAAAATCTTCTTTATTTTTCTAGTAGCTGAGTGAATGATTTTTCCTCCTCTTTTACACCAAACAAAACCAAATGATTATTTTTCTTCTCCCTTTTTAGTTGTTCTACTTCTTCTTCTAATTTTTGTAAATTTGCTTTTAGTTTTTCATTTTCCTTAACAACCGGTTGTAATTTTTCGGTTTTTATTTTTTTAAAAGAAAACTATCATAAAATTCGGAATTAAACCCAAAAAAAATGTACCTTGAGACCCTAATCTAATACCATGCAAAAATTCATCAATTTATGTCTGGTAATTTTTGCGTGATTGACGAACAAACAAACGGACAGACGGCTCACCTAATTGTAAATAATAACTGCCGCTACGACCCCATGTAACACCAAATTAGCTACAGCAGCGTTTCCGGTCTTTAAGATGATATATATCCTCCACCTAAACTCGTTTTTCATAGGTATACGTGCTGTATCAATAAGAAAACACTGCCGCAGATAGGTTATTCCACAGCTATGTGGCACGCAAAAGCAATTCCTGACAAACACGCAGGAGTGCCACGTATCGAAATGATAAAAAACTGAAACAGTTTTTTACTATTTCCAAAAAACGGATTCAAAACCCGCTACGTCCAAATTTATGTATACATGTTATCTATAAAATTTCTTTTTCTAAGTGTGGAATAACACTTAAAAATTTCAAAAACATTCATGCAGCTTAATTTTTCTGTAAGTCTTAATTTTTTTAAATAAAGCCGTATGAAGGAGCTTAATATTAAGATGTTACTATATAAAGGTTAGTCTCCGAATAGCAGCATAACACAAGTGACGCCTGTGGTCGCAATGTATTTGTTATATTTCCTACTGTTATTCAATATTTTCAATAATAGTTTAGGTTTCATATTTCATTTAACTGGTGAGTTTTTTTTTGTATTATTTCCTTTTTAATATTATTTATTTTAACATTACTGGTAAAAATATAATTCGAAATAAATATATACATTATAGAATATTATTATAACAATAAAGAATTTTAACAACCAACAGGACACCGAAGTCGTTGTAGTGACACATCGCACAGAGACGGATTTATGAGATGAAGCGCGTCATTTGGTACCAACCAAATGACGCGCTTCATCTCATAAATCCGTAACTCATAAATTTTTCATCATAAAGTGTTGAAATGTTATATATATACTCTAAAATATATTTCCTATCACTAACTTAAAACAAATATTAATAAAAGTTATGAGTTATTTAATAAAAAAAATCAAACTTAGAAATTGTCATAAATAAGCTACACGCTATACTTTAGAAGCTACCTATACTTTAAAAAATATTATGTCGAGGCAAAACGCGGCGTTGAGTTCTGCCACTCAACACGCAATGCCTCCAGAACTCAGCAGAAAGTGGGGAACGGAATGTCTTAACCTACCCTGCTGTATGCGGCATACAGCTTGAAGCTGAAACAAAAAGCAGAGAAATGAAGAAATATTAAGTAAATACATAGATTCTTCGGTTCGTTCGTTGGTTAGAAATAAATCTATATAAAAATATCTTAAAACATCCTTTCTACGTGTACTCTGTAATAACTACATATTTACCAATTGTACATTCGGCCAATAATATATGTAAACACAGCAAAAAAGTTAAAAACTACAGCAATCATTTTATATAGAATATTATTAATTTTTACCCAAATCAATAATTTAACATTTATCATCATTCATTACAGTTGTCAGTTGTCAGTCATTACAGTTGTCAGTCAATTTTGTTTATTAAATTAATAATCATGTAGTTCAAGCAGGGGAAGCCGCGGGCGGACAGCTAGTATTATATATAGAGATGAAAGACAGTATTTCTGCAATGACTCTCAGCAATTAATCAATAAATTTAAATAAAAAGTGATAAATTTATTACGTTCGTGGTTTGAATGATCGCAAGAAACTTTCTTTCAAAAGTAGACGATATTATTTTTCATGTTAAAATAAGCCTTCTTGTAGTTATATTTAAACTTATAAAACAAGAAAAGAACTGAATAGTAATAATCGGATGCCAATTATTAAAAATAAAAGCAGCATTCATGAAATATATTATAAAAAAATGGGATTTTACCATCTCTTGTTTTTTTTTTCTCTAAATCTAAATGGTACAAATATGCACAAAATTTTCCTCTAATTCTTGAATAGTTGTAGTATACAATACTATAGATTTCTCGGCAGCGGCAGCCAGCGGTAACGGTTCTGTGGAAATTTTCAAATGTATTGTTTAAAGGTCATTTTGGATACTTTAAGTTGCTATCAAAAAAAATCTTATTCTATTGAGAAGGTCTATTTGTAGTATTTATAAGTATTGAAAAATCGACAGAACTTTGACTTTTGTTTCGACTTTTTATGAGGCTCTAAACGTAACGGTTGTGAATTCGATGCCCTTAGGGATTTCTTACTTTACTTTCTCGCTCTGGTAACAAGACAAAACGCGGCGTTGGGTTATGCCATTCAACATGCAATGCTCACAATTGGAGTGTACGTAGGGAACGGAGAATCTTAACAATAGGCTCCATGGGTCTGAAAACAATACAGAATCTGACCTACGTATACTTTTAAATATAATTTGTAACTTAGTCACAAAGACACGTAGACAAGAAGGTAGATGTGAAAACGACAGCTCCTTAGCGGTTTGGTCGACGGCAGCGTGTGCTTTCATAAAAATATAATACTAAATAGGAATACTTACTATAAAATCTATTAAATTTATTGCATTTTTTAATCCAGACCAACCAATATTCGTAGTCGCAAATATTGGCCAAATGATAAAATATTTGTATTTAGTTGTTTAATACTCATTTTATAAAGCACACTGAGGCATTTTGGCACGTCCGTACGTTGGCTGAGGTTTGACCATACTAAAATCTAATAAAAACACAAAATGTTTTGTGCTATTATTTATCGGGTCGTTTTTTGACTGTAATCCTTAATCTAGTGTATAATTGATCGAAGATTATATATAAGCCTATAACCATCATACAATTGGATATTTATGTTCTGTCACCATAAATAGAATATTTATTATTTGTAGTAAAGTCAAAAGGGATCCTTAAAAAAAACAACATCATATATTAGACAATCGCTTTAATTTATTTTTTTTTCAAAAAATTATGACAAATAAAGGTAAATTTAAGTTTTTTATACTTTTTTCTTCTTCAACGGGCTGCTTTTCATGTACATTTTGAGTAATTGACTCGCAGGGGCCTCTACCAGCAGGTAAAGCATGAAAGCCAGCACGTAACAGATAAACACCACTCCAATGAATGTGCAGAACTGTAATTTTTTTTTTATTTCGCACTATATCCCACACATACTAGAGTAGGTAAAGGGAACTCAAGAGCCTAATGTTATGGCACGTCGCTCCCGACCTTCCACCGTATTCTTAAGACATTGCGTGTTGAGTGGCGAAACTCAACGCCGCGTGTTGCCTCGTTACCAGAAGGAGGAAATGAAAATATTAAATATTTCGAAATTATATAGAAATCGAACCCACGACAATCGCATGCTTGCTTGCTCTATGATAGCCTCGTAAATATATATATATATATATATATATATATATATATATATATATATATATATATATTTTTTAATTTTAAATATTTCGTAGGCAATGCAGGGAAATCTTTCAGCCTATGTAGAGAAATTAAATATTTAAAAAGTTATATCAAACTATCATCTAACGTATATTTATTTAATTTTATAAAATATTTCTAGCATTGGTGATATTTCAACCCATATCACTCTACTCAACCGCGTTTTCTCCGGGAAAGTATATATTTTTTAATATTTACTTATTTAAATTGACGCACGTAGTAGGACAGAGAGGTCGAAGATCGAGGCAGAATCGAAATCACAACCCTTTACAGTCAGATTTTTTTACGATTTTAAATATGGCAATTCTTTACAAATATTTAAATAGTATATAGTCCATTGTTCAAACAGGTGATTTGCAACTGCGTCTCAATGGTTTCTAAATTAGTTATATGTTTTTGCAGGTTTAATCTTTTCCTCGCATAGTAGGGGTAGGTAGAGAGAATCTAGTGCTAAGACACTCCGGTTATTATCCAATTTTCTAGTCGTTAAGTGTTGAGTGATAAAACTCTACGCTGCGCTTTCTACCAAAACAAAATTTGTTTACTCTGAGACAATTACTTTATAAAAAATATATATTACCAAATTCAGAAACGAAACAGGTACCAGACGCGTCCTCGAAGCCATCAAAAAGTTATAAACATCAATATTAAGTAAGAACACTCCGTACGACAATTTGGCCATTATTTCAAAGCCGCGCCATTCAAGCAACACTCGGGATAAACCTGAAAATTGAATTTGAATTTGAATAGGCAAAGTGAATATAGATAAACAAATGTAGTTTTTTTAGCTTGACGCTGTATCCCGCACATAACACGGTAGACTGAGGGAACCTTAGAACCTAGAGATAAGGCAGTCCGTTCTCCGTAAAACAAGTGTGTATCGTAAACATTTCTTAATTATTTTCATTTATCAACGCGGTTGAAGCGTATTTAAAAGCTTGCTTTAAATATATGTATATACATGTCGCAGAGTATGAATACGGAACGTCTTGTTTGACTTGGGTGTATTCAGAGGATAGCAACACTGTAAGTTGTCAATGTCAATTGTCAGTTTTTAGGGAAGTGGGGTAAATGACGCGTCGTTCTTATAAAAGTGGGAACGAGCGATGCGGACTGCACTTCTCCTTCGACTGGTATACTCAACTTGTACTAAGACGTCATCTGGCATTCCGGCATATATTGCCAGGTTCTGCCTTCCTTAACCTACTCAACTTTGTAAGCTTTTTCTGGCTCAGGACCTATAAGGTGAGCCCATTTTTCGTTCTTTATGCGTCGAAATAGTTTCGTCAAAGGTTATTGGCGCAATAAGTCCGAGGTTAGGCGATGGGCCGTGATGAAGACTACATGGGTGGTGAGTGTTCAGCAATTTCTGGAAGTAGCTTTTCCATCTCTCCTTCACAGAGGCATGACTACAGAGTAGCGTGCCCTGGGGATCTCTGACGCAAATCCATTTTGCGATATCTTGCGTCGCTTTACCCGGGAACGTACTAGTTTTTAAATGAGCTTCTGCCCCTTAACAGTTTAAAGGTTATCATATAGCGGTGATAAAATCTCACTGCGAGCTCTGCCTACAGCTGTTTTACTGGGTTTCTTCGCTACTATGTACTTCAGTCTGTTTTCAGGTGAGTTGAATTGCTGCCACTTCTTAAAAGCAGCCTATTTTTCACGAATCACCTCCTGCACCTTGTCATTCCACCGCCATGTCTCCCTGTCAATGTTAGGTCCTCCCTTAGAAACGCCAAGAACTCGCTGGTCCGCCGCAATGAGTGCTGATTAAATAATGCAATTTTGTTATTATTATTATTTTTATTATTATTATCTCTCTTTCATAATTCTTGGATTCAAAAGAACCCGGTCCTTTAGAAGGCTTGCGTGGGGACACAGGCCCAATACGTAGAGGCCCCTTAGAGAATATACAAATGTTTTGCTGTGACGCATCAGCCGGGATCCATCTCCAGGTAACCAAAGGTAATTGCCATTGTCCAGATATGGTCGCCAGTTAATGCGTGGGAACTATAGAAAATGTGGAAATCTAAACTAGGACTATGAGATGGAATTTCGATGGACTGGCTAATGGGCTATTAATTGAGACTAACGGACGTCCGCCTCGACAAATTCTCAAATTGAATGGTTGGCGGACGGTGACTCGCCTATCAATAGATGAGCCCGCACAAAGCGACGTAGTGCCTCGGGCGCAACATTAGGTGTGCACTGGCTTAACCATCACGAGGAGCTTGTAAACGGGTTTCTCCGCTATTACGCAGATTGAGCACTTCCACCCTTTCGAACTCTTGCGCTCCACGCTGCCGGCTAATAAAGGCAAGCCAGAGGCGGGGGATAGATTACAATTTCCCTCTGGAGGACTCAGGTCCGTGGAGTCGCCACTCCCAAACAGCTCGCCACACTGGTTTATTATTTCTATTATTATTATTATACATTATATAAGAAAAATGGTAAGACGTCTAAGATCTGTAAATGCTACAGGTTGTGAGTTCGATTCCCCCTCGAGGAAATGAAATAGTTTATATTTTCATTTCTTCACTCTGGTAATAAGACAAAACGCAATTGGGCAACGGGGTGTATTAACACAAGGATCCCTCTGACTATCCGGGATACAGCGTGAAGACGTGAACAATAGACGATACATAATTAAAAATAAAAATCAATTACCATTAAACTCCAATATTATCCCCAAAGTCCACACACTGAGTATAAGTCCAATTACAATTCTATGTGACGCTGCAAATATTAAAGTAACCAAAGAGGCTGGTGTATGTGGGCTTTCAAGCCAAAGTGCCAACGTTTGAAAAACACCGAACAGTAATGCAATGTTCAGCCAGCAGAGAATATTGCCAAGCTGGTAGAACGAAATATAGAAATTATGTATAAATAAAGAAAATCATTATATTGTAGAGGCCAGTCGTGGCGCAGGTGCAGAAGCATGCGACTGTAAGCGCGACAAGTTGTGGATTCGATACCTACTCGAAAATTATTTTTTCTCAGCTTCACGCTGTATCCCGCATAAAGCAGGGCAAGTAAAGGGAACCTAGTGTTAAGACACTCCGTTTCCGACTTACTGCCAAATTCGAGGCATTGCGTTTTGAGTGATGGAACTCAACGCCACCTTGGTATCAGAGCGAAGAAATGAAAATCGATCGAACCCACAACCAGCCGCGTTTACAGTTACATATTTGTGCCTTTATGCCTAGACTGGCCTCAATATAAATAAATTTTTAACAAAAAAAACCGAACACTTCAAACAATATACTAAAAAGTGAAAAAAAAAATACATAACGTAAAGTAAAAAATACTTTGACTTTGTTAAACAATAAATAAATAAAAAAAGGATTTATAACAATTAAAAAAAGATTTTACAATTTTGGTGTCGGTGTCAAGCTAATGCCACAACAACCTTACTACAATATCAAATTACTAAGCCTGTTTGTTTTACTTGCCACCGACTTTGATAACCTTCTTTTCTTACAGAAGTCAGTTAAAAATAAAATATAATAACACAAAAGAAAAAATATTTTCAAAATTATACTTTAAAATTAACTCATTTCAGTTACTTGTCTCATTGCATGACGCAAAAGAATACATCTTATAAAATCTATATATGTAAAAGGACATGTTCCGACTGACTGAGGTAAGACGCACGCAAGTTACATCCGTAACCGCTGTGCATAGCGACGTAAAATTTGAACAGATATTTATTTTCGTAATCTGGACATCTACTAAGAAGGGATTTTGAAAAATTTTAACCGTAAAGGGATGAAATAGTGGTTGAAAGTTTGTATGGATTTTTTTTTTAATCGGCACTGATTTTTATAAACTTTGAAATTCAGACTCTTAAAAATATTTCATTGAATACGTATTTCATGGTTTTTTAGTATTCACCCCCTAAGTGTTCAAATAAGGGGTTGAAAGTTTATATGGAAAAGTCTTTAAATCGCCATCGATTTTTATAAAAATTTAAATTCAAACAGTTAAAAAGTGGTTTTTTTAGAATTCACCTCTAAGCTTATTTGCACCCTTCAAGGGTGCAAATAAGCGGGCGAAGCTGCGCGCGCCTTCTAGTATTTAAATATAACTCTTATATTAAATAGATTAAAACATGTCTTATCATAAAAAAAAACTTATTTATTACTTTATTTCTATGATTTATGAATATGTATAATAAGTAGCAAAATATTTGATACTTTAGGGTGAAGGCCGTCGTAAACAGGACTTTGATTTCCACTCGGGGAATGTTATGTCCAGAACCTTATGTCAAGACAATTCCTTATTCGACCAAATTCGAGACATTGCATACTGAGAGCCGGAACTCAACTTAAAGTACTTAAGAACAGTCATCCATTAAGAATCGAATCCCTACAGATTAGGCGGTTTTTAAGTGCAGGTTAGGTTAGTTTATTATGTCTTAGTGGTAATATAAGTTATGTTATTTTATGAAAACCTAACCTAACCTGCACTTAATAACCTGTAATTGCTTTAATGTTAACACGTTAGTGTCCAAATATAATATTCACAAAAAGTTAATAATAATAAAATATCTTAAACCACGATATATTAATAGTACCTTAAAATTACGAAGTTTTATTTTTCTCTGTCTCAAATAATACCCAAAGTAAGCGCTAGCCATACCCATGATAAAGCACGGCAGGTTATTTTCTACTAGCACATGGTATACATGGAAATTCTTATCACTCATTGTACGCAGGGCCCTGTAAAAGTTGTTTTAATTAATTAAAACCCAGTTCCACGCTTTTTCCCGCATGCAGCAGGGTAGATAAAGGGAAAGCGTTAAGGGTTATAACCCTTCTCCACTTTGCGTACTTTGAAATCGAGACATTAGATGTTAAATGCGATAGTTGAGGGTTCGGTTGAGGGTTCGAGTTATAACTCATTACTCCTCGTTCAGTTAATAAAATACACTACCTACATAATTATCTGTAATGGCTTTTTAAACATATAAATATATGTATGTATAATAAGATAACTTTATTTTCAATTATATATTTTAATTCTTAATTAGAAGTGATATTCTTTTTTATTTTCTATTTATGTCAAAAAGAATTAAATATTGTTTTTCATATTATTATACTTTTGCTTAGTTTACAAGAAAAACACCTGCAATTTGCGAGCCTTAAGCTGAGCTTTGCATTTGTGTGCGTGATTATAAAAAAGTGCCAGAAAAGTATTTTAAAAATAAAGTTGATAATATAAATAAGACGTATCGCTGCCGTTAACAGGGTCAACGGAGCCTTAGCTGCATTGATAAGACGGCAAAACGTCAGCACAGCTGCGCGTTTGCGCAGCAAACAATGCAGTGTTGGTACCGACTATGTTATACGGCAGCGAAACGTGGGTATTACAGAAGAAGAATGAAACAAAGATAAATGCCGTCGAGATGCAATCTCTTTGTAGGATATGCGGAGTCAGCTTAGCTGATCGAATCCGTAATAAAGAGGTACACAGAATGGCAGGTACTAGCGAGGATGTGACGGTGAGAATAAAGAAAAACGTGTTCAGCTGGTTTGGGCACGTCGAACGAATGAGTGATGAAAGAATGGCAAAAAAGATTTATGATGGAAAAGTGAGCGGTAAGAGAGGTAGGGGGAGACCTCGGTTGACCTTCGAAAACACAGTATCAAAGATACTGGAGGAAGGTCACGTAAAAAGCATGAGGACCCCCCGAAGGGCATGTATGAAGAGGTTGATGACAGTGGACGAGGCGAAAGAGGTATGTAGAGACCGTAGCGTTTGGCGCTCCGTTCTCTCTGACTACCCCGCAAGGGATAAAGGGTGAAGCTAAGTAAGTAAGTCAGTATGTATTATAAGAATAACAAAAATTAATATAAGAAATTATATCTATTGTTCTATGCCGGGATCCTCATAATTTGTACTCTTATTTGAGTTAATAATTATTCTTTCCGTTATATCATCAAGACAGTCCTTTCAAACTGTACATAAATGTATATTTGTTTTTTTTAGCATTTAGGCACAGCTAAGTACGCAGAGAGAACCTAGTTTTGACTATTAGGAGACTCGTTTTACTTTTTTTCCAGACTGGAGATCATGTCTACAAAACCACCACCATTATTCCATTGCGCCACGGCAATATTTCATAATTTGTATACAATACATTTACATACTCAGGACTGTACATAGCGATGCCTTCCAAGTCGTGTTGTAAAATGTGATAGACAGGACTCACAACGCCAATGGCTAGTAACAAAAATAGAGTAGCACACTTAATCTTCCAACTTCGCTTACGAATCATGAAGTGGACGATGAGACCGATGATGAATAACTGAGTATCTACCGCAAGGTGCCTGAAAATATGAATAGAAAGGCCAAATAAATATGATTAAAAAAACTGATTTAAATTTCTATTTATTACCTATGTAGAAATGCGCGGATACGGATACACATATCTCAAAAACTATTAAATCGATTTTGAAGAAACTTACACTGTTCGCTAATTTGAAATATATTATATTTAAATCTAAATTGATCGTCTTAATATGATTTTTAGTTACCGAGAAATTGGTGGTTATCGTACAAACATATATACATTTACGAAATTTAGCACATCTTACTCATATATCATCCAATTCCAACTTCGCATACATGCCAAATTAATAACGTCCTTTTTTAACTCGGTAAAGTCAATCAAATTTAGATAAATTTTTCGTTGGTTTTTTGTTGAAATTACATAATTATAATACAGGTGGAAGTGTCAGCACCGCTTTAAATTAAACCATAGTTTTAACTACTCCACAAAAGCCTAATACAACTATTATTATTTTTTCCCAAAAGTGATTTTTTTAAGTAAAAAAAAACAAATAATAAAATTGTCGCTTTAAAATAAAACGCCATTTCTCAAAAACGACGCACGCACACATAAACCTATCAAAGTTAAAACCGCCGCGGGCGCCTCATTCCGAAATCGAGTCGTAGGAATTGGTGGCAAATTTCAAAGTTGTTTAACCTTTACTAGTATTTTTGTAGTAGTATGCGTTTACGTTATTAGCATCTTTGCGTAACTGCGTCACACGAAATACAGGTATGGATAAACATCGTGAAATGAAAAAAATCCTACGTCTCAACTGTTGAGTTATCTTGATTAATTTCTTTAGGTATGCTTTAGGTTTACCCTATATGCTATTTCCGAAAAAGGAGCGCTGCCTCTTCCACTCTATATATTTATTTTTAACCACTCCACTTTATTGTTAATTATTTAAAAATTTAAAGCATGAAGCTAGTTAAGTTTAGTTTTTTTTTTTGATTTTTTTTTAATTAAAAGATTGACCCTCTTTACACCAAAGCGATGAAACATATAATATATATAAATATATTTCACTTTTCCACCGAATTCGAGACTTTGGAAGTTGTATGAAAAAACTTATTAGAAAATAACTTGAATGGGAATCAAACCCGCAATCATTGTATTTAAAATCTAAGATAGTAGCTTATGTTTATTCAAAAATCCAAACGTGCTTCCAAATGTATATTTAATAGAAATTTATTTTATATATGAAGCATACCATGTTTGAAGAACACAAAACTTGTCATCCTGTATAAGATTGTTGAAATAGAAGAAATGGGCCCAATAATAGTCCCTGCATTGCGCACTAACACCATTTGTGACGAAATATTTCCACAGTGGCCCGGACCCAATGTGACGGAGCCAAGTCGCTATAAATGCTATTACAAAAGCCAATGAGATGGTTAATCTGGAAAATTCAAATAATATTTTAATCCTTTGTTTTCGGCTTCACGCTGTATCCCGCGTATAGCAGGGTAGACCTAGGGAACTTATTTCATGTCCCACTTTTACAAATGAAAATATAAATGAATAACAATTTATACCCTCGAGTGGAAATCGAACCCACAACCGTCGCGTTTATAATCACAAGGTCAGCAATAAATCTCAATCATTTTTTTTAAATAAATACATTACATAGAAATATAAATGTAAATATTAAAAAGAGAAATATGAGTAATAACATTTAGCATCCTGTTTTAATTAGGTATATAGATATTATATTTATTTTATTATTTTTGTTCAAATATTACATTAAAAAAATCTCTATCTTCAAATTTAGCATATATTAGCGCTACATTTTCTGTAAGTAAAATTCACCTTTCAAAATTACTTTAGCCTCACGCTGTATCCCGGAAATAACAGGCTAGGCAGAAGACTCCTAGTGATATAACGCTCTGTTCCTTAATTTTCGCCCAACTTTAAGACATTAAGTGTTAAGGTGCGAAACTCAACGCCGCGTTTTGCATTATTGCCAGAGCGAGTAAATGAAAATACTTCATTCCTCCAACTTAGAATCGAACCCATAACTAACGCGTTTACAGTCAAAAAGGAAAGAAAAAATGTAACACTTACTTCCACCACCTACGAAGAAGTATTAACGGTATATCTTTCCAAGACATTTTAATCTTTTCCGAAGTGATTTGCAAATAATATATCATAAAGAATCCGGACATGAAAAAGAACAACTGTACTATGCTTGATGAACAAAAGATTAATCGAAATTTACTATCGTATGCCTGCAAAAGGGAGAAAAAATGCATTAAGAATAGAATATAGAAATATAAATAATATAAATTTTGGTTCCACGGTGTATCCCGTATATAATGGCATAGACAGAGATAATCTTGTGTTGATACACACCACTACTCTTCCGAGTTACAGCTATAACGGGTTGAGTGTGGCTCAATACAGCGCTTATTCATACCAGAGTGGGAAAATTTAAATATCTAAGTTCACACTGCCTTCTGCACATAGCAGAATAGGTAAATGGAACCTGGGAACCTCAAGACACTCCATTCTCATTAAAGCACATCCCGTTATGCCGAACTCAACGCTGTGCTTTGCCTCGTTAGTCGTTAGAAAAACGACGAAACGATAATATTATATATTGAATTTCTCCTAGTGGCAATCGATTTCACAACTGTCGCGTTTTCAAATGCACGATTGTGCCCCTGCGCCACGACGGCTTCAATGTAAATAGTTGATATGTTAACGGGATTTGCTGGACAAAACGCTACTTTCAATTTAAAAATGCTCATTTCCATGCAATTCTATTTATCACGACTTAGGCTGTAAGAACGTTGAAATAAATAACTTTATGCTCATCTTTTTACCTTTTCAGAGTTATTATATATCTCATTTGGTACAACAATCATATAATTGTACTTTTTAAAATAAGTTTAATATGTCAATGTATGCGAAAGGACTATTTATAATATATAATTTTGCTTTCGCCACCTGCTAGATTTCAAAAGATACAAATACACATTGTGGCACTAAACTAATTATTTTTCTTGCTTCACGCTGTATCCCGCATATAGGTAGACGAAGGAAACCTAGTGTTAATGGCACCCAACTTTCGAGGCATTGCGTATTGAGTGGTGAAACTCAATTTCGTGAAAAATTGTCAACAGTTATTCTTTAGAATGTAATGGAATAAATGTTACTCTATTTCCTTTTATGCTTATATAAGAAAAATATGAGTCATAATTTTTAGAAATAATAGTATATTTTATATCATACCTTTTCAAAATTATGAGGATCGCTAACAAATCCAGTTAAGGTAAATATTGAGTGACCAAACACTACTAGAATATTGCAGATTGTCCTGAAAAATATAGAGTATAAAAATATATAAATCTCAGAACAGATTATTTCTTCAATTCTTCGGCTACATAAAGATGTTGTTGGTTACATAACATAACACCGCGTTTTACCCACTTACTATATATAAACCTAAACTAGTGTAAAGCCACCCAAATCCTACAGTTAGTTTTTTTTTTCAGCTTCACGCTGTATCTGAGTGACTTTGCTTCAACACCGCACTTTGCCTCGACAGTTCAGTTACTCAAGTGGGAATCGAACCCACAACTTGTCGTGTTCACAGTCACACGCACGTGCCTGTGCGCCACGACTGACCCTAACAATATTGTCAATGCGTTATCTTACTTACCTAACTCCATAAAGCCCTTTTAGTTCAAGAAGTCTTTTATCGACATCCGGTTCACGGCCCAACATCGCAGTGTTACGAAACACAGAAAAGCACAGAAGCACATTATTTTTTTTATTTTCTGAAAATGCTTCGTAAAATGTTTAAAAAATATTATGTTAAATGTATTATGTTGTATAACACAAATTTTAATTTAAATAAAAAAAAATATGTATGTTATCTTAATTAATATTTATAAATTTACGTGTATATGTATATATATATTATTTTATCTTGATTTTGTATAAATAAATTTAATTATAGTCGTTAAAAAATATTGTAATTATCATATTGCATTTTCGTTTACTTTTGTACACCGAAATGAATGGTTTTTTTCTTTTTGGTTTTTTTTTTCACTTGGTTCACATAGCGCCTTACTTTCGAGAATTGGCGTAACCAGAGCCAGGTCGCAAAAATAATTAATTCCCCCGAGTAGGACGATTCCCCTATACTCGATAGTCCACAACCGCCGCGTTTAACGTCAGACGGCCTTAAAGAAGGCATAGCGTGTTGCCGAGTGAAAGTCAACGCCGCATTTTGCTTCATCACCAAAGCGAAGAATTGAAAATATTAACTATTTCATACCCCCGGGTGGAAATCGCACTCACAACTATCGCATTTACAGTTGTCACATTGTGGTCGCAACCTGCTTTACGACGGCCTTATATTTTTTGCCGTTCTTCAAAATATCTTATTATACTTGTAATGTACAAAATGATTTATTACTTTAAAAATTTTAATAATATTTTTTACTTTTTTTGATTTCGTAAATCGAAAGAAAAATCTAAAGTTTCATAATATAGATTAATTGTCCGTGTGTCCGTCTGTTTTTCTTCTTAATAGGATCGTATAAATATATCAATACTATAAGTTCAAGAGTCTCAAAAAAACCACTCCATTTAGAAACTTTGCTAATTTTAATAACTATTTTTAGGTATGTGCAAAACAGGAGATGAAACCCAGGACATTCAAACAAGTCAAACCATTTCAAGAGAAAAATAAAATAGTTTAAATATAATAATTGTTCTTCATGGTTATCAAACTCTATCATCGAGTTTATATTAAGACGTTATCGAATTGCGCTTTGATGGTCTCAATTTTAGTAGTTCTAATATTATCAGATTCTCGCTGTATCCCGCACACAGCAAAGTAGATAGAGAAAACCTAGTGTTAAGACACTCCGTTCCGCATTTTCCACTGAATTCTGGAGGCATTGCGTGTTGAGTGGCAGAACTCAACGGCGCGCTCTGCCTCAATACCAAACCGAAGCAATGAAAATATAACCTTCAGCTCCACGTTTTATCCAGCACACAGCAGGGTAAGCAGAGGGAATTATTGTGTTAAAACACTCCGTTCCCCACTTTCTACTGAAAAAATATAAATTTAAAAAATTATTTCAATTCCTGGAGTGTGGATCGAATCCACAACCAGTCGCGTTTACACACACTTGTGCCCCTGCGACATGACTGACCTCTAATATCTAATTTTATCTATTTATCTAAATATAAGTATTGAAAATTCTTACCTGAACTATTTCTTACAGCATTAATTTCGCTATTATATCGTAAGTCATAGTAACTACCAGATACAATAAAAACAAGTAAAATAGCAAATAGTATTGCCACTGTATAATCCAAAAGATCAATATCCATTTGCTTTTCTTCTGCTTTATCACAATTCAACCTGTATATGCGTGTACTCAAACCATATTTAGTATTCATAATTTCGTTAAGGCATCCCTCAAGGATATTTTCTAGGTCCTCTTTTATATTTAATTTTAATTTTTGGATGTATTTCTGGCAGGTTTTTGTAACACATATCCCTCTCTCGATAGTAGAATAATTGAAATGTTTGAACACTTGCATGGAATAGCCCTGTAATAAATAAAATATGGTAAAGCCATATTTTTTTTAACTTCACGCTATATTCCACATATAGCAAAGAGAAACCTAGGATCTTACTGTTAAAACACTTCGTTTCCATTAAAAAGGCATTTTATATAGAGTTTCTGAATTCACCAGAGTAATATACAATAATTTTATTACATTTCCTCGGATGAGAATCAAAAGTACAACCTGTGGCGTGTATAGTTGGACGCTTGTGATTTTTTTCAACTTTTCTTTTTTAAATTCTCAAATTTTCTCTAATTTGTCTCTTTTATTCTACAAAGAAAGTTGAGAAAAAGCTAAATTATGTATTTATTTATTAATTACGTGATAAAGTCTTAAAAAACAATGAACTCCGGTGGCAAGCACGAAAAAGCATGATTCATTGTCACGTTGCGCCTGAGCCGAGTCAACAAGCGAGAACGCGGAACAAACAATAGGGAGACACGATTAAGCTAAGCGTTCGGCTTGCGCCTATCTATGTATTTAATATACAGGGTGGAAGTGTCAGCGCTTCTTTTACGGGAACAGCATAGGGTAAAATATTTCAAGCCCATACCTAAAGAAATTAATCAAGATAACTCAACAGTTTAGACGTAGGATTTTTTTTCATTTCACGATGTTGATCCATACCTGTATTTCGTGTGACGCAGTAACGTATAGAACCCCAGTTACCAATAACGTAAGCACATACTACTATAAAAATACTACTAAAGGTTAATTAACTTTGAACTTTACCGCCAATACCTACAACTCGATTTCGGAATGACTCGTATGCGGCGGTTTCCCTTTGATAGGTTTATGTGTGCGTGCGTCGTTCTTGATAAATGGCGTTTTATATTATAACAATAATTTTATTATTGATTTTGTTTGAAAAAAAAAACACTTTCATTTTTGGGCTTTTATAGAGTAGTTAAAACTGTGGTTTCACTTAAAGTGGTGCTGACACTTCCATCCTGTATATAACTTTACTTTTTTAAATATAAATTGTTATAAAAATACATTTAACAACATAAAAAATAACACATGGCAGTAGTCTTTGGGGCTAAGTCCAAATATAAAGATCATTTTTCGTTTTCAACCCTCACGAGCTTGTCATTATGCGGGATAGTAATATCAACAATCACTGCGCGGCGAGCCATTCGTTGTACTAGTACTATCGATGGATTAGCGAATAGACTTAGCTCAGCAGCTTTTGTGGTTAAAAAAACTGACGATTAACGGATGTGGAAACGGCTCGTCTTGTTTACTTTAGCTACTGTCATAGTATTATATCCTACGGCATTCTACTTTGGGGTAATGCAGTCGGTATTAAATCAATTTTAGTCTTGCAGAAGCGAGCTATTCGCGCAATCTATAATTTAGGCCCTAAAGAATCGTTAAGGCAAAAATTTAAAGAAATAAATATTTTGACAGTTGCATCTCAATACATTTTTGAAAATGTTATGTATATTAAGAAAAATATTAAAGATTTTGCCAAAATTGGTGATATACATAATATCAATACTAGAAATAGGAGTAAACTTATTGCACCTGTAACCCGATTACATCGGGTCCGCAATTCTTTTATGGGACAATGTGTACGCTTTTACAATAGGATCCCAGAAAACGTCCGAGAATGTTCTATATCACAATTTAAAAGAGTTGTGAAAAGACGTTTGTGTGTTAAAGGTTATTACCAAATTAATGATTATATAAATGATAACACGCCTTCGGAATGAAATACTCGCTCCAGTCTATTTCAAAGTATCATTGTCAGAAACGCCGAATTGTGCTTTTGTATAATTGATTTTAAAAAAATAAGTCCCGCTGAGTTTCTTGCGCCGGTTCTTCTCAGGTCTGAGGCATTAATTTTAGTGAACTGGTGGTAAATTATTTGACGTTCAAAAAATGAAGCATGTAACTTCTTATTTTGAATAAAATTATTTGACTTTGACTTTGACTTTATCAGGTCTATTGGCAACAATATACGTATCAGTAATAATATACCGATCCCAGTAGAACAAAGCATAGCTATTTCCAAGAACAGACGTGGGATTGTACCTATAATAAGACTCCTCTAATTGCACAAGACCATATTGAATAGCAAGTTGCTGGTGTATTATCTTGGTTACTTGAATGTGTCTATGCAAATACTCACCATTAGCATGATAGAGATTATTTGTCGGAGGGACTCCCTAGGTCGATGACAAGCCCGAAAGATATCGATAGTGCCATCTTTCATAATATATCTCTGGTAGTTCCGTGTCTTGATAACTTTGTCCATAATTGCACAGACCTTGCCAAAACCTTCAGTTTGCCTGAACAGATTCCCGAACTGTAACTGTAACGCTAGGGCTCTATGGAATCTACTATGCAGATCAGCAGTAAGCATTACAAGCCTACGCCAGTTCTCTTTGCCCAAAGAAAGGCATATCCACGTCAATCATGAGAAAAAAAAATATATTCTCGACATTCAAAAAGTCTCGACCTCCACACTTACGCGGGATATAAGTCCCAATACAAACGAACGAACGCGGATGGTGAATTCGGTATGTCGTCAACAATTAACGTATTTGGCGATCTACAGATTCAATTCAGTCTGTGTCCATCTTACAATGCCAAAAGTATAGGCTAGAGGCGGCATAACCTAACTGGTAAAAGCACGCATCTTGTTGCCATCAAATAAAAGGCTGCCAAGCATTGTTTTCAGGCGACCAAAGAAACATTTCTTCACCAATTGCTTTATGCTTTATTCAACAAGGTTAGTTCATCCTTCTGTTGCCCTTTAGTATGCACGCATGACACTCTCATTCAAATGTTGAGACAATCTCAAACGGCACACTTTTCCAACGGTAGCCAACCTTGTTGAAAATCCGTGAAACTCAGAACCAATTTCAAGCCCTCTGATGGTGAGATTTCGGCGCGACATCGAGCTCTTAAAGCCGACCAATCCGAATCTGATATAGCTCCCTCCGATCCCGCAATCGAAGGCACAGTGTGATAATCTTCCTCTGACGGTGGCTGCGGTTTTGCTATGTATTTATTGTTACTTACTTATTTTAATTAACGAGTTCAAATAAACATTTGATGTTTTAAAGTGTTATTCGATACTTAGGAAACACAACTCGTAATTTTTTATGTAAATTGTTCAAATAAATGTTAATTAATTGAAAATGTTGAAATTTTTAATTATGTCCTTCTTTGTTATTATACAAAAGTTATCACTTTCCAATGTTTCCTTATGACGTTACTACGTAAAATTATCGTCCGTAAACCGACTTTACAGACTAGTTTTTTTGGCTTCTCGCTATATCCTGCATATAATGCATGCCTATCCTAGGCAGAAAGAAAAAAAATTTTAAGCGCTAGGAACCTTATGACTACCCACTTTCATCCCAATTTTGGACACACTACGTTTTGAGTGGCGGCTCTCAACTCTCGCTTTGTCTTATTATCAGAGCGGAGACATTAATATGATTCAGTTTTCGATTGGGAATCGAATCCAAAACCGTCGCGTAAAGTAAGACTGGGCCACAACGGCCTCTTTTTGTTACAATCAACATTATTTAAAATTAACTTTACTCATACTTACTCGCATGGTATTGTAAATTTTATTACTTGAATCTCCATATAGCTCCATGCTGGCTACGCAATAAACGGCTTCCGGATGTTCAAGACATAATTCATAATTTTCTAATTCAAATAGGCTCGGCAGTTTTTCATATTCAGTTTCTGTTGAAATAAATTATAATAAATCTATATTAATATGTGAAGCAATGTTTTTTACCCCTTTTTGCTACATTAGTGCGGATATAACTATATTATTTTACCATGCAACAAACGTTATATTTTGCGGTTTTATAGATAACAGTACGAGGCCTTAAGTGCGCGAGTCCGAGTTGTACTTGGTCGGATTTTTTATTTCTCCGCTCTAACATAGTGACAGTTACACAAAGTATAGTGACAGATACAGATAACACAACGCGTGTTGAGAAACTATGTGATATTGTATTCTTCACAGATACCTCTTTAATATTTAAGGTGGACAGGAACAAAATAAAGTATGACGAAGTGAATAGTGCATTACCGCATATTCTTCATTGGTTTGATATGAATAATCTAATGTTAAATATTATTATAAGAAAACTAAATGTATTGAGTTTGCTTTACTAAATATAAAAAAAACATAATTTTGGTTTAGTAATTAACTGTGTCGGAATCAGCTATTTTTTTAGAAATATCGTCTGGAAGCACTTCCGGATAAGCTCAGCTCTGCCGCGTTGGCGATTAAAAAAATAATAAAAATGAAAAATGACGTTGAAACTGCCCGCCTAGTCTACTATATCTATTTTCATAGTATCTTATCTAATGGAATACTGCTATGAGGCATAATATTTAATAAATAGCGTTCTCTCTTGCCAAATGATAATTCTTAGTAATAATCTTTGGGTAGCGGAAATTTGTAAAAGTCTCCCTACAGAGATGCTAACAACATACGAGTAAATAAGTTGTAACAACCGTATAAGAATTTCGACGTAGCTTGATGTACGTATGGATTGGTGGTCACAGCGCTAGAACGGTTTCCAAGAGGCCCGAGTTCAAATCCTGCTACGTTCAAATTTTTATACGTTTTCTAACAAAGTATTTTTCTTTCCTAAGGGTGGAATAACACTCTAAAATTGTTAAACAATTCATAATTATTACTTATTTAGAAAACGTATAAAAATTTTTATTTTTCATAATTATTGATTCACGAAAAGTACCGTAGATTTTGATTATGTGGCAAACGCAAATATAAAATGCATCAAAAATAATACATAGCCGGTCGTATCTTTTAAAAGCATTGATTTAGAAGGTTGAATTTTCTGTGCTCCAAAGGATCATTACCGTGGATATTTGATATTAATTTCAGATTGATAAGAGATATCGTAAGGATAAATGCTCTTGACAGATGGACAGCAAAGAGATTTTATAAGGATTCCGTTTTTTCCTGTTGAGATACAGAACTCTAAAAATTAAACCGACTTCAAATCCATATCTTAAACAAAACCTAAGTGTTCGAAAATAATATTTTAATAAAAAAAAACTTTTATCGAATCTACAATTATTATATATGTATTATAACAGGATATCAAGTAAACTGACACAGTTCTAGGGAACGCAGCGAAGTAATTAAAAATTAAAGAAACTCTTTTGTTGGTGGAAATATAAAACGAGTCCGTTCCGCCAAAGCGTTACCCGCTTATTACTACCTCATAGAGGAACCCGGGCTTTATTGAGTGAAGATCGAAATAACAAATAATTACAAATAATATATTCTTATTTAAAAAAAATAACTGACAATTCTTTTTGCAGCTTTCGGTCCAATATCGAAACATTGCGTGTTGATTCGCGGAACTCAACATCGTGCTTTGTCTTGTTATTAAAATGAGTAAATGAATTAATAGTACCGAGTGGAATTTGAATTCACAACTGTCGCGCTTACTGTCAGAAACTGTGCGACTGTGTTATCTAATCTGTCTTTATTCTTAAAAAAATATGACATGCGCTATTTGATATAAAAACATAATCACATTAAACTTTTACTTCATGTTTAATGTTTATATTACAAGTATAAGAAAAATAAAACTTACCATTCAAATCATGTATTACTCCATAACTCCTATCGTACATCAATAATAAAAAAAATAAAAAAATAAACTTGTACATTTTTACATATATTTTACTTTATATTTTTTAATTATTTTTTTCTAAAAAAAGACCTTATAATTTTGAGGACTATTCCAAAATATTATTTTGATTTTTTGTTAAAAATATAAGACTGAAAGTCAAGAAAGTCAAGTAGAATCAATGAAAACAAAACTTAAGCTTTGTTTTACTTTTAAAAAAGTCCGGACAAAATCCGTTGCTACCTGTAATACACCTGTATTCAAATCAAAAGTAACGTGAACTAACAGAAAGCTATAATCATAAATATATTTATGTTTATATATATTACGTATATTTATGTAGATATATATGAAATTTACATATCGAGGTCGCCGAGCAATGATACTGTAATATGAATATTAGTACATTTATTTTGTAATTGCATATTTAACTTAGAGGCCAGTTGTGGCGCAGGAGCACAAAGTGTGACTGTAAAACCGACTGGTTGTGGGTTCGATCCACACTCGAGGAGATGAAATATTTACTTAAATGTATATTTCCATTTCTTCGCTCTGGTGTCGAGGCTAAGCGCGACGTTGAGTTCTGCTACTCCACACGCAATATGCAATACTTAAAATGCACTCAAAACGCAATCAAACGAATTCGGCAGAAAGTGGGGAACGGAGTGTCTTAACTAGAGTAACAGTATGTACCTTGGGTATAAGTTAAAAATAAATATTATAAATAAATAAAATAAAAAAAGCATGGCAAAACACATAAATAACATAGTTAAATATGATTAATACAAACTGTATATTTTTAATACCATATTAATCGAGACGAGTTCGTGTATTATCGTCCCGAGTGTCGCAACCGTCGTTTCGTCTATATAGGTGGTGGTGATGCTTGGAAGGCAGCGGTCGAGTCGAACTATTAAGTACTGCGTTCGTTCCAACGACTTATATTGATCTCACAAATCAATCAACATTACGAATCACCATTCTAATACAATCTTAATATAAACAAACGTAACAAGTACCTTCGGAAAGATCACACATAAACGTCTCGGAGGGTTCAACGATGACTGTAAAGCTGCGGTCTGGTCGGAATTCACGGTGTAGGGGCGGGGCGGTGCCCGTACTCTTTCTTCTTTTTATTATGACTTGTTCGCAGTTATAGTGGAGAGGAAGATAGGACACGCTCTTGGCTTTTCTTCGAACGAGCTTCGAGTTATGACAATGTCATATTGTCGAGTTTTCAGTTATCTAAATAACTGAGACAAGAATAACTTCTGATGGCAAATATCTTATTAAAGCGATACTTTCTAATGGCATAATATAAAATTCTTAATACTGTTACCTCTGAATCTCTAAAAGATTTTGGGTTCTTCACGATCACAACTACAAACGATTCTAACTACTAGACACATCACGAGCCAAGGCATTATTTATTAAATAATATTTTCAAAGGTGTTTGGGATATCAGTTACATTAGGTTCCCTCTGCCTACCCTGCTGTGTGCGGGATACAGCCTGAAGCTGTTTTTTTTTTAATTTAAAAGTAGTCAACTCGTTATAAGAATCACAATTTTCTAGCCTTGTGAAACTTTCAGTCATGTCAGTTAGGCTTATAATATTTTTAGTACTAACAATTACAAATTGCACAAGAATATAAGCCTAAATAATCAAAATAAGCCGAAAAAGATTAATAAGTAGATATAAGTAAGGGAAATATTATTATTTATATTTGAAAAAATACCTGAGTAATTAAAATGACCGAACAAAATAAGTAAAATTAAAAAATATTTCTTTCAAAATGAAATCAGCTTCACTCTGTATCCCGCATACAGGAGGGTAGACAAAGGGAACCTACTGTTTAGAAACTCCGTTGCCCACTTCACGCCGAATTCTAGAGGCATTGCGTGTTGAGTGATGGAAATACTACGGATATTTCACTTCCTAGAGTGGGGATCAAACCCACAACTAGTCACGTTTTCAGTCACACTTTGTGCCCTGGCGCCACGACTAGCCTAGAAATAACTTAAGGAAATCTTCATATTAAAAATAGTAAAACCAGACAGATAGACAGAGTTACTTTCGAATTTACAATAAAAATATAGATTAATATATATTATCAGGCAAATTCATGCCTCGAGTTCATTCAAATGACTATTGCTTTTTTTAATAAACTGATTGATTTGATGAAACAAACTGTAAATGTTTTGTTGAGTTAAAACAAAGCAATTGGTAAATGTTTTAAGTAAATCACTTCAGTACTTTCGGAGATAAGCGTGATCATACATACAGACAAACAAAAATTAAAGAATATAAATTTGCTTTCTCTAATTTTTTTTAAGTGTTCTTCTATCCATTTCAGTCAAAAATACTAAATGTACAGACAAAATATTTTACTGTTTTATTATATGTAGAGATAAATTACTTTTATAATTTGGCCAACAAACCCTGGTATAATACCATGAATTGTTGGCCGGAACAACCTTTTTGTGGATTTTCAACACGCGATGCCTTAAGAATTCGACGGAAAGTGTCTAAGCACTAGGTTCTGTCTTAACACTAAATTCGCTCTGGTGTCGATGTGAAGCGCAGCGTTGAGGTCTGTCATTCAACATGCAATGCCTCGAGATTCCCCAGAAAGCGGGGAGCGAAATATCTTAACACTAGACCCTCTGTCTACCTTGTTACATTTGGGATACAGCGTGAAGCTGAAAAAAATATATATCCGCCATATTTTTAATCCTCACTTCGTCATTTCCCTCGTCATTTAGGCTAACTCATTTAAAAAACATACGACTAACCCTGATTGGTGACTATTTATTTATAAAAATTACAGTTAAGAATACAGACCGCTTCTTGGATAAGGATAGTAAAGAAACTATACTGGTTATAGTTTACTTTACTTCACGTTTTATCATTAGCAGGATCTCTGCGTACCTCATTCGCCTCGTCATCAATTTCTTCACACATGCCCTACAGGGGGTCTGGTTTTTATGACCTTCCTCTAGTATCTTTGGTACTGTGTTTAACTCAGGCCTTCCTCTGCCTCTCTTGTCATTCACTCTCCCTTCGTTTCTTTTTTATCACTTCTTCCCTCTGGTGGTTTTGCTACCAGAGCATGTTTTTCTTCATTGTCACCTTGACATCCTCGCCTAGTACCTACCATCTTTACAACTCAACTCAATAACTTCAGAAGTCAATTATAGTCTATATATATATATATATATATATATATATATATATATATATATATATATATATATATATACACATTTGTGGTTAAACATCATGTACTGCTGTTCTCCTTGCAAAACTCTAATATATGCTTACCGATTTCCGATAAATGATGATAGTTCAAATCCCCTATAGTATTATTTTTTCATTCCCTTAGTGTGTAGTAGTGTTAAACACTACTCCATATCCCTAATACACTCACAAAACTCCTAGAACATCCCTGACAATCTCACAAAACTTCTCGAGTTCACTTGTCAGAGCTCTTGTTATCCTCAGCTTAAGCGAACCCGAAGCATCGGATGGACAATAACGTCGGCTCTAAAAGCAATCCAGCCGCCCGGTAAATCGGTCGTATCATTCGCTCTCATTGAATTGATCCTGTCTTAACTTAAAGATGCTTGAAGATAAAAAAATATATTATTATAACAAAGGAAGTACTGATTTGGATCTTAATTCTTTTATCTTAAACTTGCTGTACATCTATATATAATGTATATTTTTACCTCTTTGATAAGAAAAAACATTGATTATGCTATTATTATAAAGCTAGATTGAGGCCAGTCGTAGAGCAGCGGCACGAGGGGTGACTNGCGCGGCGTTTTCTGCCACTCCTCAACACGCAATGCCTCCAGAATTCGGCAGAAAGTGGGGAACGGAGTGTCTTAACACTAGGTTCCCTCTGCCTACCCTGCTGTGTGCGGGATACAGCGTGAAGCTGATTTTTTTTTTAAATAATCGAATTTAATAAATGTTTACAAATATCAATCTACTATAAAGTATTAAGTACATCATGATTCCTTAATATAATAAAGGGTGACAATTATTGCGGATATTCTTTTTATTAATTAAGAAAATATAGAATAGTTATCCTACAACTACTATTATAAAATATCGAATTACTAAGCCTGTTTGTTTTACTCGGCACCGACTTCAAAATTATAATATCTTTTTTAATTATTTTTGTATAACAAAATCAAAGTATAATACGTTTTACATTATGTAAAATTACTTTTTACTTTTTAGTTTGTTGTTTGAAGTCGGTTTTTCTTTTTGTTAAAAATTAAGTTATTTTAAAAAATTATTCTACTAAACTGATTTTATTATTGTAAGTCCATGATCTTAATTTGAAATAATACATTATAATTTTCATTCTACTTTTATAAATCACTAAAAGTATATTTCATGTGAGTTTAATTAATCTAATAGAAATCTGATGTATGTATGTACATTTTGACATCATTGTATAGAACATCATAATATTATAATACATTTAAATTTAAATTTTAATAAATTATTAAAAATATGTAAATTTAACTACCAAAATAAAAATGTAATGAACACTTCGATATTATAAGTACAACATCATATTATATGATTAGAACACTAAATCACAAATATCATTTACGAAACGGATTACAAAAATGGAAATAAAATATATCACATTTTTATACACTTATAAATTTTCATTATCATCTGAATCACTAGATATTACATAGTTATTAAAAACCAACCAAGGGTACAATTTATCTACCGAATATATCCTTTTGTAAGAAGAAGAAAAGAAGGGGGCTTTTCTGGTTATTGGAGTATCTACTATTTCATAGCGATCATTTCCTAGTACCCTAGTTACTTTGAAAGGTCCACTACATTTAGGCACAAGTTTTCTACTTTGACCTGGTTCTGATTGAACAACCTTTTCTACACGAGCTAAATCTCCAACTTTATATTTCTTACATTTTTTTCACGTTCTATCAAAAACTTCTTTGTTTTATTTGATCTTTTGTTATTTTATTACTTGCTTCATTACGCATAACTGATCTATATCTAATGGTTGATGTGCATCTGCAACTACGTCATTCATAATTGCGTCCGATATACCTGTAGTACGAATACCAAATAATATTTCTGCGGATGTTTTACCAGTAGTTTTATTGATGGTATTATTTAATGACCACTAAATTTGTGGTAATGACGAATCCCATTCGTTTTCAGATTTCCCGTGATTTGTTTGACCTTTCAATTTGCTCTGGAAGTTGCGACAGCGTTTAAAATGTGTTTAATACCTTTTTCGTTTATAAAATTTTCAAAATGTTTACTTGTTAAACTAGTCCTTCTATCAGAAATTATTCGTCGTGGTACACCAAAAGTTGAAAAATATTCAGTAAAAACTTGAATAGTTGTACTACTTTTAAGATTTTTAACTGCCTTTATATAAATAATCTTGGTAAAAGCATCAATTATAGTCAGAATGTGACAGTTTTTCTTTTTACTAATAGGAAAAGGACCACAGTGATCTGCGTGTAAGGTATCAAAAGGCTTACTAACTTTGGGAATAGGATGTAATAAACCTTCTTTAGGACCCATACGTATTATATTTTATTATGAGAACAACTTAAACATGATTGACAGTACTTTTTAATAAATCTGTGCATTTTCTTAAACCAATAAACTTGACTAATTTTCTCATAGGTCTTGTCAAATCCAAAGTGACCTGCATCATCGTGATTAATTTTTACCATTTGCCATGGAATCGACTTTGGTACAACCCATTTTAGACTAGTAGTTCCATTTTTATTTATAATTCTATATAATTTACCATTCTTTTCCAAATAATTTTTATGAACTTCTATAATATCTTTTGTATTTGAATCTTTCAAAATAGATATAATACGTTGTACTTCAGAATCTTGACTCTGTACCGTCTCTAACCACGTGTTTTCGGCTAATAACATAATATCTGGTATATCTCTAATTTCACTACACTTCTCTTCTGAAATAGTGTTTCGTGATAACGCATCAATATGCGCCATCTGTTCGCTATTACGGTGTTCAACAATAAGATCATATTCTTGCATTAAAATATACCATCGGGCAATTCTATTAAATCGCTAATCGCTTTTGAAAGATCTAATTTACTAAAATAGTTCGTGAGCAGTCGGCAATGGATATTAATCTAGTTAATCTAGCAGTCGGCAATGGATACTAACAGCTGTTTGTTAATTGTCACCGAGTAGTCCGCACAAAATCGGATCGTCCCGTCGCGCTTCAACACAGGCACGACGGGTGACGCGTACGCCGAGTACTCGACCGGTTTTAATATGCCGACGCGTACTAACCTATCTAACTCCTTATCTATTTTTTCTCGAAGCGCAAGAGCAACGGAGCGAGGTTTAAAAAATATTGGTTTAGCATCTTATTTTACCTTGAGATTTATTTTATATTTCTTGAAAGTACCTAGATCGTGTAAAAAACAGACGGATATTGTGATTGCAATAGCTCACTGATATTTGTTGCCTTGCTGCAGTAGTTAAGAGGCAACAATTCTAATTTAAATATAGAAATTACATAAACGTTTAATGTGTGCGTTTTATTCATATGTGTAAAACGTAACTTAGCGATACCAATATATTCAATACTATTACCATTGGACGTTAATAACCGCTTGCAACTTTTAAATAATTTAACGGCATGAAAATTCTTTAAATATGTACTCTCGGATATTGCTGTGACGGCTGACCCGCTATCTATTTGAAATTTCATCGGCAGCCCCTGAACACGAACCGTTTCTACCATAGGCTCACCGTTAACCGTGCGAGTATTACACAACTCACCATCATCACCGTTCTCACGCACACTCTCGTTGGTGACAAAATTAATTTTCTTACACATTCGACGCAAATGATCTTTTACATTGCACTTTTTACATTTATAATTTGCAAAACGACATTGTTTCGACGTATGATTTTTAAAACTACATACGGTGCACGACACTTTTTCACTATCACTTATTTTGAACAGCGTTTCGTTCCGGGGCATATGGGGCCCCTCCGTTGTCCACGACGAAGCTGCAGCGCGCGCGCTTCACACTTTCTCTGTCAGCTCCACAGCCTTTGCCAGGGTTAATTTCCTATGGTCTTGAGCGAAACACTTCTCCCGTTCCGCTCCTGGTAGCATTCCCATTATGAAACGGTCTCTTAATGCTTCCTCCACGCTTAAGTACCCGCAATGAGCTGTTATTCCGCGTGACCTCGCTGAGCATTGAGAATAACTCTTTCCACCATTCTGTGCCGCGTTATAAAATTTGAATCTCTCACCAAATCCACATCTTTTGGGCGTAAAGTGATCGTCCAGCAGCTAAAGTATATCTTCAAAAGGCACCGCCTGGATTTCTTTGGGTAAAGCCAAATTTACTGCAAGTTGATACGTGGCCTCACTGAGTGCGCTCAGTAATATCGCCCTTTGTTTTATCCACGACGAATCTGTAGCGTCGGTTGTATCGTTCGCAATAAACCATTGAGTTAGACGACCCTTGTATATTTGCCAAGTTTGCAAATTGTGGTCAAATTGCGACAGTAAGCCAAAATGCGACATTTGAAATTTAACGGATTTCTTGAAAAAATTATTTTACGCGTGAGTAGATCGTGACCACTGTTAAGTAGCTGTGTAGCTTGATACGCACTGATTTTATTTGCACCTCTCGGCACCACCTCGTCGTGGGCGCAGCCACTATTTATTGAATGTACCCTCTTTATACAACAATGATGTAATAAATACCTTATATAATTTATAATAATAAATGTTTACAAATATCAATCTACATATTTGTAAACATTTAGTAAATTAGATTATTTAGTGGTCTTAAAATGATAATTTAAATGAGTATTAGTATTTAGAAAACAGATTTAGCAAACACTCAATGGATTCCTTATTTCACTTGAAAAATAAGGATGATTTTATCTTTAAATAGTTTTACGTATGTACTGAATATGACTAAAATCATAATTTAACAGGTGAATAGTTAGAATAAACATTGATTTTACGATTGACCTCCTATTATATAATATTTTACTTTAAAACATAAAGCAGACCGCACATTGTCAAACGGAACAAGAATAAAATATTTCAAATGATGGCAACCTTGGGTTGCGGCAGTTATTTGCCAGGCAACTATGTCTTATAGAGTTGAGAAAATTTAAGCTTTTATTTGATATATAATTCATTAAAAAAACACATGAGTGCAAATATTACCATTAAGTGACCTGTTTAAACCAGGCAACCTTTTTGGACTTGCGGCAGACTGAGAGCTGACAACTATTGTTTTTCCAATTCCTTATGCGATTTTCTTTCAAATGATGTGGGATTCACATAAAAAACATATGAGTGCAATTTTCTCTAAAAACACATTACGAAAAAATTTAATTAAGGCGTAAATTAAATTAAGGCTTCTAGGCGATCCTAGTGTTATCTATTCTACTATCATGTATCATTCTTAAAAATAAGTTTCATTAGAAAAACAGATCCCTACAGATTTAAGCAATGGGATCTCGACCTATAAGTAGTTTGGCCGAACGCATTAATCTCAGAAATTATTTTTTTCATTCGATTCTAAAAAATAATTGTATGTTAGATAATCCATTATCTAAGAAGCCCGTTGTATAAACTAAATCTCATATCGTTTTCATGTAACCCACCATACATAAAGGTAGGGTTTAGAATATAATAATAATAAAATAATAAAATAGCTTCATTCATTCCACAAAAAATTATACATTGTTTGCTTCACAAAAAGAAAATTGTTTCGTTATACATACATATTTTTTAAAGGAAAAACTACTTATATAATAATATATTTAGTTAATCTTACTTGTTTAGAAGGTTACAACTATTTATTTATTGATTTATGTGTATATTTTTATTTTTTTACTAGCGGACCCGAGCGGCTTCGCCCGCTTGAATATTTATTAAATAAGTTTTGCCCTGATTGCGTCACAGACAAACAGACAGACAGACAGTTGCTTTCGAATTTATAATAGGTATGGATTGTGTTTATTTTTATTCCTTATTATTCGTTTCTTTGGTTATGATTCGTTTCTTTTTTCTTATGTGGACGCCCTCCAGATAAAACCCTCCTCCAAAGAATTCCATTTTTCTCTGTCGTTTGCAGTAGACATCCAATCTTTTCCTGCATGTACTATAATCTCGTCTTGCCACCGAGTGCGTGGAAGACCTCTTCTTCTCATGCCATGCGGTCTTTACCACTTTGTGACATTAATTGTCTAACGGTTATTGAATAACCTCGCGACATGACCAGCCCACCTCCATTTTAAAGATCGAACAAAATAAACAAGGGATCTTTTACTTTGGTTATTTTTCGAATTTCTGTATTTCAATCTATCTCATATTTAAACAGCTTCTTTGTATTGCCCACCGAATTATCTGGATTTTATATCTTGTCTTGTGATAGTATGTCACCGTCAAAAATTGGCAGCCATATGTGACATACGGTAAAATTATTGTATGACTCCCAAATTATTAGTAAAATTCTGTCTAATACTCATTGTCCTAACACAATTTTAATTATTTTGATCAGGGGAAGGAGAAATGTGAATAAAAAAATATTACAAGACTACTATTTATAATTAAGGAATTTAAATGTAAAAAAAAATATTATGTTTACATTTCCTTATATAAAGAAGTTGCCACAAGAAAATGATATTAGATTTAATTTAAATATTATATTACATACTCGTATATTGATAAATAGTAATTATGTTACATTAAATGATAATAATAAAGTCAATTTAATCGACGTAAATAATGTAATTTATATAAAAAATAATAATTTGACATGTGATAGGATACACCTATTTAATGTTTTTCAAAAGACAGAGATAGCAGGTGATATCATATTATTTACAATTTAACTTAGCCAATACTGTAAATACTGTGGCCATAAAGACCACTATATCCTTGAACAATCTCCAAGACGGGCGTATTCGTGTGATCGCTAAAGTACTCTTGAAATATTGATTATTAATGGGCATTTTATATCTCATTCAAAAGAATGGAGTTCAAATAATATATATTTTCAGTTTGCTTTCTATTTAAGCAAACATTGAATAGAAATATTTAAGTTTGAAAAAAATTGTGACCAGAGCAATCATAATTGGTTCCAGAGCGATCATAAATGGTGAAATCATTAAAACAACAGTGACTTAAATAGATAAAACAAACATTTACTTGAACATGATAATTAAAAAAAGAATAATAAACATTACTACTAGTACTACTTATAGCACTTAGTTTAATGATACCTAAACCAACAGCCTTTTCAAAATGATTATTACATACCTTAAAGGTATTTACTAATCATGTTTTCTTAAATTTTTGTATTTAATGGAAAGTAAATTATTAATAAGCAACACAAATTATTAACTAATTAATAAGAGATAAAATTAATAACAATACAAATGATAAAGTTACATTAAACTAATATAAACCGCTTATTACTGCATGAAATACTGTTTGTAAATTATAATTATAAAAATTTTCCCAATAAGTACAAAAAAGACTTTAAAAAAATTCTGTAAGACAAAAAACTTAATATTATTTCTCTCTTTATTGAAGTTGATCAGCAAACTAGGGAAATAAAGTTTATTGGAAGCTTAGAAAATTGAATAATCATCACAGTTGGAATCTTCTGCAATAGTGACTTATGTCATTATGCAGATAAAATTACCTTAGAAATACTTAGTGTGATTAAATGTTTATAGTCAATAGATGGAAGTTCATCCCAAACCTGTCCGATAGGTCTGAGTCATATAATGATTGATGACTTAGGTTGATAGTTATAGCCCGTCTATTATTTGGCATATATGGGAACTGAGTTTGCTTATTCTGATTGTATCTTTTAGATCACTTAACCAGCGAAGGATTGCTAGCTTTTCTTGATAGATGTGAAATGTTTATGGTTGAGGTCATTTGGTAATGTAAGTAAAGTGGGTGCCGTTGGACACTGTACAGCCTCTTGTGAGCCGCCAAAACGTTAATGGTGTTTGCTGACCAAATTACCTGGTGTACCTTTGTAGTACCCCGAAATTTTTTTAAGTCTTGCTGTATAAACATGTCTTTTTCTAATATTGCGAAATCTGCAACTTCTTCCAAGATAATTCTTAACACGTTTTATGATGAGATATAAAGGATTTCGTATCAGGTGTATCCAGTGTTTGCATTATTTTGTCTGCAGTCCTCTTAAGCGTTCGTCCAAAATTAATCAGGACCACCTTTACCGAAACCCAAGCATATGTAGAGTCATATGGAACCATATGACTCTACATATGCTTGGGTATACCCAATAGCAATAGCTAGTGTAGTTTTTGTATAATTTGGAACAATTTCTTACGCCTGAAACAGATAAGAAGTGCCAATACGTTACTCTAGGCTATGTGCTTTCTGTCCGATCCTCTGGAACATCGGCTACGACTGGGTGCTGCGAGGCGGCACCCTGAGGGGGATTAAGTCTGTCTGTCTGTCGATATGTATGTCCACATTTTTCTCTAAAAGTACTCAACCGATTTACTTAAAAGTCACCAATTGCTTTGTTTAAGCTCAACTTAACTACTAAAGTTTGGTTCATCAAAATCGGTTCATTAAGAAAAAAGTTATTGTCATTTGAATGAATTCAAGGCATTAATTTGCCTGCGAATGTTATATAGTAATCGCGCTGGTAAGATTCCTGGCAAAAGAATGACATTCGAAACGTCTTGGTTATATGACTGTTGATAAAAATATATATTTTTGAAGCACTATTATACAATATTTTATACAACAAAGTAAACAAAATTGAACTGTTAGTGGAGATTACCTTCATTAATCATAACAGTTAAGTTTAAATCGTAATTAATTCAACACAGAGATAAAAGACGATTTAATCTTAAAAGAGATATCAAGCAAATACATAGATTTTTTGGTTCGTTCGTTCGTTTGAAAGAAATCTATATAAAAATGCCTAAAAACATCCTTTCTACGTGTACTCTGTAATAACTACATATTTACCAATTGTACATATAGCTAATAATACATGTAACTAATTTTAAAACTGTACAGGAGTTAATATGCAATTATTACAGTTATTTTACAGAGTGTATTTTATGCGAGCGAAGCCGTGGGCGGGCTGCTAGTACAATATAAAATAGTTAATACAATTAATAATTAGTATAACAATTAATGCAAAATATCATTGCTCTGGTCTTTTTGAACACAAAAATCAGAGCCAAAGTGATCAGAAAAAGTCACAAAATCATAAATGTTGCCGAAATTAAAAGCTACTGCTTTTATGAATGTTGTGATTATGTCACATATTACATATCGTTGCGGTCTCTTAACTCACTTAACAAACACGTTTTAAATAGCGTATCAAAGCAGTCATAAAATTCGAAAACCAAAGCCAGATCAATCATAAAGTTAATGTTGGAACCAACAGTACAATACACAGGTGACTTCCTTGGCGGCTAGACAATTAATGGTGTTCAACCGAGGGAGAAAAATGAAGTATCTACCGCGTGTTACTAGGGATGAATCCAACGTTTTACCTAAACGCAGGGCGATGAGAAAAAATGGGCATTTTTTTTCTCATCGCTGGTTTTTTGAACTCGATATACTTTTCGATGAGTGATCTGTAATGCTAAATCCGCTTCGGAAACCCGCTTGTTCATTTGGTTGACATGAGTCTGTGGGACTGTGCAGATATTCTTTTTAAACAAGATGCAAAAAGTTTATATAGGCAAAACAAAACTTATCGAGAGGTAATTTCCTGTCTTTAGGATCACTCTTTTTATAAACGTAAATAATTTGTGACTCTGTCCATTTCTGCGGCACTGTTTCCTCTTCTAGAATTTTATTAAATAAAATTGTAAGGGATGTTAATAATTCTACCGTGATTGATGCATTCGTTACTTAAATTATCCGGCCCTGGGTTCTTATCTAGTTTTAATTTTTCTATTTGATTTCTGATTTCTGATTCCGTAAAATTTTGAATGCTAATTGTTATTTTTAGTTTGTCTTGTTATATATTTTTCGTTAAGTCTAATATAGAATTATAAGGTCTTGCGTAAAATTCTATCTAGCTATGTTTACAATGCCACTTCATGATCTACATATTGTAGAGACCCTCTGTAGAGACGGAATCTATTTTTTTATACGCCTTCTAGTATCTCGACTTTTCTAGCCATTTTTTCAGTATATATAATCTATGATTATCATAGCATATTTTAATTTCTTTATTCGTTGGCTTGTATAAGTTTTTTAAATCTTCTTTTTCCTTTTAACTAAGTTTTACCTTTTTACCTTTGTGTTGTAGTCTACTTCATTTTATTATTAATTGAATTGCTTTTTTCGATAGAATAGTTACTTTATTTGATGTTTTCTTGATACTCAGGTTTGTTAGTATAGTTTTCTATATTTTTATAGTATTCGATGATGGTATGCTTTTCATGGTTTTCCATTAGATTAAGTATCAATTTACTTAAATTATTTATGTAGATCTTCAGCTCCTCTGGAGTTTTTATTACGTTTTTAGGGCTGGTGAAGTTTCTTCTGTTCTTTTTTTTCACATTTACACAAAGAGTCGATCTCAAAAATCTATGATTCCTAATCCAAAGGAGAAAGAATACAGCACTTCATATAATAATTTGAGAATAACTTAGGGTTAGATGTATATGTAACCAATTTCTTTTTTTTGTTTTTTTATCAGGCTAGATCTTCGACTAGCTTTTAATTTAAACATTATATTTACTATTTTCAAATTTTGTTCGGACAGGTATTAAATTAACCATTCTCGTCTCTTATTACTGTTTACGAAACCGCTACTTTAATTTCGTAATTATTTTATTTACCGGCCTGAGCGTTGAAATCGCCCATGGCTATTAGTAATGTGTCGAAATCATATCATGAGTTTTATCCAAATCTTTATAGAATATATCCAAATCTTCTTATGCGGAGCATTCCGTTGGTGTGTATGCCTGTATAATTGCGACGTGTAAGTTCCCTAGGTTTATTTCTAATATATAAAAACTCTTTAGGATATACCAGAAAAGCGAATTATATTTATGACTAGCGACCCGCTCGCGGCTTCGCCCGCTTAAACCACAAGATTATTTAATTAACACACTGAATTATGTTCGTGTTTTGATATACCTATAAAGTATGTTTGCAACGCAATAAAGATTTTTATTTCNGTCGCCTGTATCTATTTCTAATTTCTAAATATAAACTTTTTAAAGATTTTTTCCAGATCCACGCTTTATCCCGCCTTTAGCAGGGTAAAGATTATGCGTAAGACTATGAGATTATGTTAAGTATTACGGTATTGCGTATAATGTGAGACTGATGTGCGAAATTAAAATATTATTAAACGAAATGAAAATATTATTAAATTATAATTCAATCCTACAAGTGGGGATCGGACCCACACCAGTCGCGTTCGCGCAATTTAAGCAACAGTGTAGACGTAGGTTTTTTTTCATTTTACGATGTATAATCATATCTATATTTCGTGTGACGCAGTTACGCTTAGATACCAATAACGTAAACACATGCTACTACAAAAATACTACTAAAACCTTTAGATTTTAGAACTTTGAACTTTGCCGCCAAAACCTACAGCTCGATTTCGGAATGAGGCGTATGCGGCGGTCTCCCTTTGATAAAAAAAAAATGTGCGTGCGTCGTTCTTGACAAATTGTATTTTATTTTACAACGATAATTTTAGTATTTATTCGCGGCTTTGTCCGCTTGAATTACATGATTACTCTTTTAAGAAATATAGATATTACAAACAGCCTTAACTAATAATTAATTGATTTGGATAAGTACTCACGATATTATTTGCAAAATAACTTATCTAGCTCCTGTACAGTTTTTAAATTAGTAACATATATTATTAGTTAAATATGTAATTGATATACAGAATATACGTAGAAAGCACGTTTTTAGGCATTTTTGTATAATCTATAAAATAATCAACATTTTCGGTCAAGTTCAAGTCGTACTCATGCCCCGAGAATTTCGTACCAGTTTGATGAATGGAAATACACCAAAAGAATAACTAATTAAGTTGTCATTTTGTATCAAAGTAAGTACCGATTAAAATTTGTACCTAATGGTCCTTTTCTGTGACACAAATACAATAAGTATTCAATTTTTGAAAAATAATTTTGGAATTTTTCTTTATACGTGCCGTAAATTTTAACTTCTTAACAAATTTCGTAATTGTATATCAACGGAAAACGGAAGTACCTTATAGTTATGATAGAAAATGCGACAAAAAACGAAGCATAATCGCAGCATCGTCATTTGATTGCGATGATTTAGAAGATAGATTTTTTGTGCTCTAAGGGAATATACACTTGAACGTTGAGGTATCTAACCTTTAACCGATCTTGTACAAAATAGTCTTGACAGACGGACAGATGGATAAACAACAAAGTTATCTTATAAGAATTTTAAGGTATGTACCCTAAAATACCCTTGGCACATACATACATGCAACATACAGGTGCAATAGTGCAATGTCGGTACGTGTCGCTTGTAAGTTATGAAATAATACTGCGGGATATTTTTATAAACAGTGTCAGAGCATTTTTTCTTGAGACACAATTTTTTAGAGGTTGCTACCAAAAGTGTTTTTTTTATACGTTTCTTTAAAAAATATTAATAACATAAACGAACGAACGGACTGAAGAACCTATTCAAAATATTTCTTTGAATATTAAGTCATTCTTTATCACTGTGTTAAATAATTACGAATTAAGCTAGACTGTTACGAAGGTAATCTTCACCAACAATTCAATGTAGTTTACTTTGTAGTTAGTACTATGAACAATTGTACTTTAAAAATACGTAAATTTATCAACAGTCAAATAAATAAGACGTTTCTAAAGTCATTCTTTTGGACTTACAATTGAACTGTAACCATTCGAACATTGTTAGAAAAATATTACAATGTTATGTTAAATTTATTATAAGTATAGATTACACTTACATGACGTAATTAACGTTAAGCAGATAATAACTCAACAATATAATAATTTATTTCTTAATAATTTCTTTTTTTTTTCAAATATAAATATCTTTAAAACTTTAAGTACATTATTTTTTGATAGAGTGTAGCGGTAACCTTTCCAAACTATATTTTCTTTTATGCACAGCGCCATCTATTTAAGATCCCATCGCAATTAGTGATAGCGTTACGTGTATGAAAGAGAGTATCAAGATTCGTTAGTACCTACTATTTTTGTCAATAGATAGCGTTACTTGTATCGATTTTTTAATATCTCAAATATTAACTTCTTGAAAACTTAAATACTTATATCTTTTGATAGAGTGAAGCGATTACAATAAATAAACACTAAAAGCTACTTTGATTTATTTGTAATTTTTATGTATCGCTTTTATGTATTGCTTCAATTTATTGTGTACTTTCTACGTGATACGTGTTTACATAAACGGACAAACAGACAAAAATTCCAAAAATGTCGGAAATGGATTCTGTTAATTATCCTTTAACACCCTGGCTAATTTTTTTTTAAATATTTTCAATGTACAGAAACGACTTTTCTACAGATTTATTATAAGTATAGATATAGATTATTAAACCTACTCCATATTGATACTTACCTTCGTACCTCGCATACGCACAGAATATCGCGTTTTATGTTACGCTGTTTTAATTCTAATAGTTTTTCGGATATAAACGATGATCTCACGTTTAGGGTACAAATATTTATTTTATTTTAATTTCTTGAACGAATAATCGTTGAAATCGTAAAGAATAATCTTTGGGGGGTTGTGGTCTGTAGCTCCCGTGGTGACCAGCCATGTTAAGAGAATAGGTGATGCGGGTGGGGAGTGTTAGTGGTTATCTTAGTGTTGTGTAACTTTTTAAGTCTTGAGGTGTTGCTGTTGTTTTTTCAGGAGCAAATTGCAGAGTGGGTTGTCTTAAGATATGTTTCTCCATGTTTCTTATTTTATTAATATTTGTAAGGTTACTTTTTCCCTTTTCTGCATTCGATCTTATTGCTTCTGGTGACACTGATAAAGCTCTTTTCTTTTTGTCGTTATTTTGCTTCCTGTTTTGTTGGTCTCTGTCCTTTAGGATTGTATTTTTATTATACTTTATAATAGCCAATCTGCCCTGCTCTCTTTCTCCACTTCTCTTTGGAGCTCCTTAGTATATCCTTTAATATACTCGTAGTACGGTGTTTGTTCTAGTTTTTTCTTATTTTTTTAGATTTTTATTTTTAGCCCTATTTGTAATAGCCTCTTCAATGTTTTGTTGTATGTTGTGCATCTCCGTTTTTTGCTGTCTTATTTCTTATTGGATTTAAATCAGCTTCACGCTGTATCCCGCACACAGCAGGGTAGGCAGAGGAAACTTTGTGTTAAGACACTCCGTTCCCCACTTTCTGCCGAATTCTGGAGGCATTGCGTGTTATTGAATTTATATTAATAGATTTTTTTTTCTTCCATCCGTTATTCGATTATATATGATATCAACTTTGATTTGAGACATTTTTGCTTAAATATTTATACCCTCTTGTGTCGAATAATGGCACTAGTATATTATGATAACAGATGTAGTCAATTATCTTGTATTATATGATTCTATCCACTCCTCAATAGATGGCGCTAGGAATATTGATTATTTAAGATAATAATTTCGCGATGACATGCAATTTGTTCAACAAATCATACAAACAAATATATTTCACTTCTTTTCTTAGTTCTTTTATAATATAATGTTAATTAATAAATTGTCTAAAAAATGTAATAATAGTTCTTTATATAATTTGAATTTCTTCATCACAAAACACTATTAAAACAGCTTTACAAGTTACAACGACATAAAATTGGTGACTAATATACAATGATCATCATTGTAATTTGAAGCATTTTTTTACCGTTTTTACGTGAGACTTAGCAATTTTCACAGGAAAAAACCATTATTTAACACAGCTAAAGACGGAACAGATATTAACAGTGGCAATGTGGTGCCCTCCATATTTCGAATATATTAAGATTATAATAAAGTGTCCTGCACAACCCTTAATTATTTCCATTTGACAATAAAGGTAAAGCCTTAGTTTAAAGCTGTTGGTAATAACAATATCGTGTATCACTACAATATCGTGTATCACTACAATATCGTGTATCACTACAATACATATATCGTGTATCACTTATATTAACATTATGTGGAAGCAGTTAAAAAGTATTGCGTGTGTGTCAGATGAGTACTTGTGTGAAGGGACCTGTCGTTGTCGGACAGTATATAGGCCGGCTTAACGCGCCTATGGAAACGGATACGGATTTACCTCTTACGTCAGTCTTAAAAACCTTTTGTCTCTTGACAAAACTTTGTGTAGACCAGTGAACGCAGCCTGCAGAGAACCCTGTAACGTGTCATCTAGAAGGAAGACGTGGCTACAGGATTCATGATCTTTAAAAATAAACGTTTTGCGTTTTGTATTGTGGTGCTGCGTAGGGGCTGGTCGAACATTTCGGATGAAGCTTATAGGTCTGCTACCGGCTGCTACCGTGACATATGATAGTGGCTTTCCGTCGTCTATAAAAACGCTCCACTAAGCCGTTACATTGCGGGTGGTATGCGGTGTTGAAAATCAATGGATTTCGACATTTGTTCGAAAAAGGCGGACTCGAACTGCCGACCTCTATCCGTAATAATGTCTGTAAGTCAAACAAACCGGGATGCCAAGCACAATATAAATGCTTGGGCCACTGTTTCAGTTGTGATATCGGTAATGGCGACAGTTTCCGGCCATCGCGTGAGGTGATCGACAGATGTCAAATAGTACTGATATCTGTCGCTTGATGGTGGTAGTGGGCCGATCAGATCTATGTGGACGTGTGTGAAGCGCGCCGAAGGTAATGTGTGAGTAGATGCTAGAGGCTGCCATGGTCTGTCCATATTAGAGTTGCTGGAGGACTCCACCTATCGCCGTGTCAGAGGCGTCAGTGACAAGTCCTAGGGTAGCATTAAGGTTGGCATGGGCTAGAAGTGCAGCCTCATAAAGACTCTTATTGCATTGCTCGAATGCCTGTAATGAATTTCTCTCTATGTCGACGGGTTGAGACGCTTGAGGATGAGATGCTTGAGGACGGGATGAGGTCAGTACAGGAGTGAGAGAAGCTTGAAATTTGAGCTGCTTTAGGTATAAAGAGTCGATAAAAGTTTACTATTCCCAGGAACCTTCTAAATTCCCTTACTGTTTTGGAAATGGGAAAATCAGTGTTGGCCTTGACTTTTGCTTCCAATGGTTTCGTACCTTTGCTGAAGACGTGGTACTCCAGAAATGTGACCTCGGGAACAGCGAAAACGCATTTCGCCGTGTTTACCAGTACGCCTTAATCTTTTATACGGATGAATGGCGTAAATGGTCTTCGTGTTCCTCCTGTGTCTTGGAGTACACTAGGAAGTCATCCAGGTATGGATAAAAGTCAAGTTCACGGGTCATTACATCGAAGAACCTTTAAAAAGTTTTCCCAACGTTTCTCACCCCAAACGTTATAAAAGGAAATTCATGTAGGCCGAAAGAAGTTGTAATTGCTGCTTTCGGTATGTCCTCCTCGGCGACGGAATTTAGTTGTAAGCCTTGACTAAATCGATTACGGAAAAGTACTCGATTTAGTAGTATTTTTCGGGAGCTAACCTCCTCGGTGAACATGCGACTTGTGGACCTGGTGTAGTGCGTATGTGATGTGTAGTGTTGTATAATAAAACAATAAAACTCACTTTATCTTATGAACTCCTCCAATTTATCTCTTCACCAGTGGTACTATATCTAGCCTCGATGCCGTTTCGGGAATNTATCTACAATAAGTTTGTAGTGTGACAAAAAATCTACGCCAATAATTGGCTTCGTGATGTCTGCGATAATGAATCGCCACGGGAAATCACGATGTAACCCGATATTTAATGTTAGGTTGATGTAACCGTACGTGTCGATAGCCGAACCGTTGGCAGCACTGAGCTTAAAGGGAGTCTTATTATATTTATAACTAATATCACTAATGGGATACACGCAAATGTCACTACCGGTATCTACTAAAAAATTAGTTTTTGTTTTGGAGTCCGTTATGAAGAGGCGGCCGGTCGAGGTAGTACAATCATCCGTCGCCATGGATGATTTTTCGGGGCCTTTCCCGACTGAGCGTCGCGGGGTGTAGTGGGAGGCAGACCGAGCAGAGCTTGATCGGCTGTGACTTTTGTCACTCGGTAGTGGCTTTTGAAATATATGATTTATGAGCGCACTAACCTGTTTGGTTAACTCAGCGACTTGCTTTATCAGCAAGTCGATACCTGGCGCTGATGATGATGATGATGACGTGGCATCTGGCTGATGTGGTGGCGTTGCTATGTTGTGCAACCTGTCGGCGAGCTCTGCCAACACGTCCAGGGGCTGAGTTGACTGCGACGCTATAATTGGCTGCATCTCAACTGGTAAGCGGCTGGTCCATATGTTTTGAATAAAATCTCCAGGGATACCAGGTCCAGCCAAGTGTTGCAAATGACGCAAGAATTGTGACGGCTTCTGAGTTCCAAGCTGTTCGTGTGACAGCATCTGTTTAATTTTACTTTCACGCGATGGCGAAAAGCGCTTAATTATTTCCGCTTTGAGTAGTATATAATTCGGTGGGCCAGTGATAACGTCTTCCAGTTCGGATTTAGGAAGAATTGGCATTCAACCTGTGCGAACCAAATCCCAGGTTTTTCTGGCCAAAATGATGGTGTTCTCAAATGGTGTGGGGGTAGAAAGGTGAGTGGGTCACCGCTGAGAGATTCTACCCGCTTCATTTTTCTTGCCCGTTGTGGTCGGTTAGTGACATCAGATTGAGCTGAGTCACTATCACTATGCATCGTGGTATAGTCCATGGCGTGTAGATCGGGGTCACCAATGTAGTGTTGATGGAGATGAATAAAAAGTCTACTCGCGTTTTACGTTTACACTGAGTATATTCAACACCACTTTAAAGTATATATAGTTNTACAATATTGAAATAGATAAATGACACACATTAAATAAACTATAAATATATATAATAGTTCCCTACAAGAAGTTAGTTTAGAGAGCCAATTCCGCAATGAAGATATATAGAATGGCAGACACTAGCGAGGATGTCACGGTGAGGATGAAGAAGAACGTGCTCATGTGTTTTTTTTAAATATAACAAAAGGCTCACAGATGCTGTAGTGGTGTTTTTATAACAACAATAATGTTTTTTTCTTAATACATAATGAACACTTACACCAGCCGAGTGGCACTAATAATAACAAACAGGCTTCTAAAAGCAATAATTATTATAATATATAAAAAAATATAATTAACTGTAATATTGATAATAAATGTATCTTTAAATTAATATTTCATTTGTCTATTAGACAACTGCCACCGCCATTAAAATGTCCATCTATAGCCTATAAAGTTAATATGTGGAGATTGCAGCAATTTTCATTCTTATAGTTCTATACAATGAAAATGACAAAAAAATATGTAATCTGAGTCCGTCGTGGTTATCCGTCGGCGCTACACAGGTCATAATTAGTAATAATTCATTTTCCACTCTGGTGTGTTTATAGTCAATCAACACACCAGAGTGGAAAATGAATTATTTATATTTCCTCGTTCTGTTCAAAAATCAAAACGCGGCGTTTGGTACCGCTCTTCAACACGCAATGTCTCAAAATTGGGTGTTGTGTTGGAAATGAGAGTCTTAACAATAAGGTTCTTCTTTCCTACCCTACTACAGGATACAACGTGAAATTAAAAATATATATACTTACGAAATAATTGTCAGGTAATTGAAAGACGGAGCCATCTTTTGGCATAAAGCATGGTTCTGTAGGTCTGTCGAAGAACAGTAAGAGATGCTTCTTGTCAGTCATGCTGCGCTACTGGAAGCAATGTGATAATAACAAATTAAAATTAATAAAATATGAGTATATTAGGTTTAAAGTAGCATTACAATAGTTTAAATTATTAGAAATGAAACAAGACTATAGTAAAAAACCTTAAACAGAAGTAAAACATGATAATTTAATTTTCAAAATAAAAGATATAATTATAAAAGATATAATTACATAAATATGACTATAGAAACAAGAACAATCTAAAAGGAAAACAATATGATAGTAAAAGGAAGAAGCTAAGAATAATTAATATGTATTTAATAAATAACATAATCAATCCAACATCCTGTCCCACCACCATTTTAAATTCCTGTTAAATTGTGACCAAACAATGAAATAACTGAACGATAAAGAAAGGTCAAATATCTATATCGATATTTATAGTATAATTATAATTTTTAATAAAAAAAATTCGACTTCAACCGGGTCCCACAATCAGCATCTACCCAAATTCTCATTAAACTACCCTTGACGCGTATCCTTTCCAATAAAAAGAAAACCATCGAAATCGGCTGGCGTTATATTTAGTTAGACGTTAGAGTTAGACGTGCGTTAGAGTCAGACGTCCATTAGTCGCGCACATACTTAATATGTATTTAAGGTTTATTTGATTTTTTCATGGCTAAAATCATTAGAAATAGACGAAATTTACCTACAATAGACAAAGCTAGCTTTCAAATAAAAAAAGAACAATCAAAATCGGTTTTCCCCATTCAACAGTCCTGAGATAACAAATAAAAAAAAACAGGCGAATTGATAATCTCCTGATTTTACAAAAATTGTAATGGAAGAGAAATGTTAAATTGGTGGCACTTTAGAAAGGGCTATTTTAGAAAGGGCTAAACCGATTTAGTTGCAGTTTTCACTTTTATATTTTGTGAAGCTTTCCACAATATTTAGTATTTGTTTTATTTAAACCGGCTTATAAATAAAAAAAGTTATATAATTTTTAACCGACTTCACAAAGAGTGTTATTTAATTTTTAAAATGATATTATTAATAGGCAACGAAAAAAAATGCATATTAGTAAATTAATAATTATGTAGTACTTCAAGCGGGCAAAGCTGCGAGAGGGTTGCTAGTTAATTTTTAAAAATTGACACCATTGTGGTGTTTTTTAATTCTTAGTGATAATTATGGGCTTAAATTAAGTATAATATTTTTGTTTATAAATATTAAGTTTTTTTGGCCAAAGTATACTCGTTAAGCTAGATATTGAAGTACTGAGTTCTACCACCTCTTACTAAATGTCTTTAAAATAAAATAAGTGGAGAATCTCTAGGTCCTTTATGATAATGGAATAGGTCAAAAATTCGGCGGTAAGTGTGGAACGGGGTGTCTTAACACTAGGTTCCGTCCGCCTACCCTGCTGTGTACGGAATACAACGTGAAGCTGGAATAGATTACACCATAGTCCATTCTTCTATTGGCCTAAGATCCCAGTGCATAAAACGACTGGTGTCTGTTTATTTTAAATAAACTTGTTTTTAAGAATAATCAGACCAGATCAGCAGACTGAGGAGTGGCAACTATTGTTTTTCCAATTCCTTATGTGATTTTCTTTAAAATGATGTTAGATTCACATAAAAAACATATGAGTGCAATTTTCAACAAAAACGCATTACCCTGTTGTAATCTATTCTACTATCATATATCATTCCCAAAAATAAATTTAATTAGAAAACAATTTGTTGTTCTTCTTTCTGCAGATTTATGCACTGGGATCTTGATCTATATCTACATTATAACATATGGTTGGTTATCTTAAATCGCTAGGTTTGTTTTATTAAGCACTATACATCTATAAAAACTCACCTTTCTTTACAATTTTAAATATCCAATAATAATTTTAAAAAAACTTTATATTAAAAAAAACATTAAATTTAAAATTTAATTTGAAACTGGTAAGCCGCGGTAATCACGGCTGACTGTATTCTGTCCTTGTACAAATCTCTATATATAGGTATTTGCCTCGTGTGTCCTTTCGGACAATATGGATCGTGTGCAAAACAAAGGGAAATTGTGATCTTGGAAGCTATCAGGAGGATATTTGGTCATTGCAGTTACTGAGAACTGGTGATACCTTTAAAATCACATCTGGTGAGAGATTCACATAATTTTAGGCATTCATCTATTTATTATAATTTATTACTATTGTGTTAAGGCCGTTGTGGCGCAAACTTTGGGCTTCATCTGTCAACAAGCAATGTCTCGAAAATTCTTTGGAATGTGAGGAATGGAGCGTCTTGACAAAACTTTCTCTGTCTATTCTTGTACAGCGTAAAGCTAAAAAATACTTAACTAAATAAATATTTTCCTTTTGTTAACAAAATATGTAATACTCATACAAACACGTGCTATTTTGATAACTGTTAATAGCTTGTTTCTTCCCTTTACAGTTTTCCTGTTTTCCATGACTGTATAATGATTTGAGCAATTATATACGGTATTATTTTACCTATTTTTAATACTATAAAGTATTTATGTTACATCTGAATAATTCTGCGCCAATGCAACAGCCTCTGTCTACCCTGCAGAATACACTCTGTATTTTACAAAGAGCAGGTGTTAAACGATGCTAAAAAATGTCATACGGAAAACGGATGACTAAGAAAAATATGTTCTCATATGGAAACATCCCAAGCAGGAGGAATCACTAAGGAATTCCTCCTAAATGTTGAACTAGCATTTCGAATATTCAGGATGAGGGTTTTTGCACTGTTACAAGTTCTAATGTAGATGGTCCATGCAGGCATTGAAGAATATTATATATATATTTATGTACCAATTTAAGCTAAAAAACTCGCTGAGTTGCGAATGTGATTGAGAAACATCTGATTCTGCAATGCAAATGTGAACAAAAATGCGCAAGATTTGCAGCTTACTGACTCGAACTCAAATATCACACATCAAAGAGGATTCAAAATGTCAGAATGGTGTTTTTGATTATATAGAAAAGACTTAAGCATCACATGTGATCAGAAAACCTCTGAAAACATAGGAAACTATCATACTTTACATACAGTCACAATACAAGCCACCACATACAGAGGTTTACAGCAACACTAAGTACTGTCTGTGCACAGACCCACAACATTAACAAGGGTAGGGATGAAAAAGTAGAGGAAGAGACTGAGAGCGGGTGAAGTTGTTGTGTATAGGGAATTTCGTGAAAAGTAAGATTTGTACTATGATATCAATGCTGGTAAATGGGGTAAAGAAATCAGAAACGTGCAAGCGCCTAATTGTAGATAAAACCATGATGAATCACTTTGGACCAATAGATATGGCTGCTAGAATCTCTGGAGTAGAATGAAATGAAAGAATGTGAATTCCCTATATTGACCGAGAAAATCATTTCTATATGGTCTACCGTAGTGCATTACAGATTACCGACATCGACCAAGGTTTATTATGCACTCATAGGAGGACTGGACGTCGCTTACGCCCAACAGGAGGTATTCTCCGGTCTATACCATGCAAGAAGAGCAGTATATTCCCTCCAAAAAGAAAACATCGAAATCACGCCAGTGCCACGAAATTTTAGTAATACTCTCTATCTCACATTTAATAAAGAGCAGAAGGAATTCCTAATCAATCAGGGATATGAGATGAACATAAGTTAAAGTAAAACTTGCTTGCAAATTGCAAGAATTAAATTCAATTTATTCTGGTCACATTTTCCTCGTAATTAAAATATATTTTTATTTTCCGTTTTATACGTGCTAATTATAATCGCCCAATTGCGTGTCTTAACACTAGGTTCTTTCTGTCTACTCTACTGTGGGCGGGATTCAGAGTGAAGCTAAAAAAATATATACCTAAAGAACTTGTTTTATCCTACATTCTATTTGCATACCTAAACATAAAGTCGGTTTAGTGGAACCTGCTATCAACTTATTAAGCAAATTATTATTAAGGCCGGTCGTGGCCCAGAGGCACAAAGTGTGACTGTAAACGTGACTGGTTATGGGTTCGATCCTCACTCGAGAAAATCAAATAATTTTGATGCTTTTTTAATTTAATTTCAAATTTCCAGGAATTCAAAGTTCTAAGTTGAATTCCTGGAAATTTGAAATTAAATTAAAAAAGCATCAAAATTATTTGATTTTCTCGAGTGAGGATCGAACCCATAACCAGTCACGTTTACAGTCACACTTTGTGGCTCTGGGCCACGACCGGCCTTAATAATAATTTGCTTAATAAGTTGATAGCAGGTTCCACTAAACCGACTTTATGTTTAGGTATGCAAATAGAATGTAGGATAAAACAAGTTCTTTAGGTATATATTTTTTTAGCTTCACTCTGAATCCCGCCCACAGTAGAGTAGACAGAAAGAACCTAGTGTTAAGACACGCAATTGGGCGATTATAATTAGCACGTATAAAACGGAAAATAAAAATATATTTTAATTACGAGGAAAATGTGACCAGAATAAATTGAATTTAATTCTTGCAATTTGCAAGCAAGTTTTACTTTAACTTATGTTCATCTCATATCCCTGATTGATTAGGAATTCCTTCTGCTCTTTATTAAATGTGAGATAGAGAGTATTACTAAAATTTCGTGGCACTGGCGTGATTTCGATGTTTTCTTTTTGGAGGGAATATACTGCTCTTCTTGCATGGTATAGACCGGAGAATACCTCCTGTTGGGCGTAAGCGACGTCCAGTCCTCCTATGAGTGCATAATAAACCTTGGTCGATGTCGGTAATCTGTAATGCACTACGGTAGACCATATAGAAATGATTTTCTCGGTCAATATAGGGAATTCACATTCTTTCATTTCATTCTACTCCAGAGATTCTAGCAGCCATATCTATTGGTCCAAAGTGATTCATCATGGTTTTATCTACAATTAGGCGCTTGCACGTTTCTGATTTCTTTACCCCATTTACCAGCATTGATATCATAGTACAAATCTTACTTTTCACGAAATTCCCTATACACAACAACTTCACCCGCTCTCAGTCTCTTCCTCTACTTTTTCATCCCTACCCTTGTTAATGTTGTGGGTCTGTGCACAGACAGTACTTAGTGTTGCTGTAAACCTCTGTATGTGGTGTAAAGTTCTTGTTTAAGAAAGGGTCACCTAAAATGAGCGTTCTGAACGTTTACATGGTGTGAGCTGACTGAACCTTATGAGACTTATAAAAACTATGTTGTACAAAAATATTGTCCTTTTAAAACTTTTAAAAAAGCCCGCGATGATATATTAGTTTATGTCTGTAGGTTGAGCCACAGTAACCATTTTAATATATTTAATTTAAATTTAAATTTATCGGGTTATTGTTAACGTATTTTCTATAATTTGGTATTCATCTTTATCAAAATAAATATAATAGTCACCTTTAGTATTTCATCTAGATTGAAATTATACTTTACTGTACATTATAATAAATACTTAAGGACATATCACTGATTCAAAACGACATACCCAGCCTACGAGCCGCACGGTATGACCGTTTTGTAAATTTTCATACATTTTCGTGTAGTTTCATACATTAGCGTAGGCTGTATATAATGAAAACAATTAAGTTGTGGCAGCCTGAAATTAATATCGATTTTTTAAATTAAATGTAAATAAATGTTTATTAAACCTTAATTACCATTTTATGTACGAAATTCGTAATACATTTTTTTTTCATTATGCTATATTTAGTTTCTGTAATAATGTTGTCTTTTTTGCATATTACTTATAGGAACACGATATTTCACATCTGCCAGGCGTCCTGTCACGACTAAGCATTTTTTATTCAGTAATTAATATTTATTCCAATATTAATCATTTTCTTTAGTTACGTTTACTTATTATTTTTTTGTTCATTTTAATTAGTTAAGTATTTTTTTCTAATAATAAGAATTTTAATATATATTATATTGTCTTTTGATTTATATTGATTATTTAGGTTTACAATTTCTTAGTAATCCTTTTGAAAATTGAAAATAATTTCACGAATATATTTAATAAACATTCGTATAGTTGAAGCGGGCGAAGCCGCGCGGATCCGCTACTATTGTTATGTAAATTCAATTTAACAACTAGCACTTTTTCTAGAGTTTTCCAGCAGTTTATAAATAGCGTGTAACAGTGTTCAACGCTCGTGGCTGCCATTTAGCTCAGGGTCAAGTTGGACGACCTTTACGAAGTGGATGAAGGGTGGGTGTTGATATTTATAAATCTCCATATAGGCACCGTACTAGTCGTCTCGCGGAACTTTGCTTACGTGGACTTAAGACGTAAATTGGGAAATCATTTTTTTTTCAGCTCCCGTAGGAATTTAAAGACATGAATAGTAACCGGGAGCTGTCGTGGCGCAGGAACTAAATCTTGCGACTGTAAACACTATATGGTGTATATTGGATTCCCACACGAGAAAAAGAATAATTTAATATTTTCATTGCTTCGCTCTACCAACGAGGCTGTAAGAGGCGGCGGCGTTGACTTCCGTTAAACTTCCGAATTTGGCGGATTGTGCGGAATGAAGTGTCTTAAGTTAACATTTCTTTTCTAGGTTCCCTTTGTCTACTCAATGAGTGGGATACTGCGTGACATTAAAAGAATATTTATATTTCTCTACACTTCCTAACTTATTGGCCAAATTTATTCTTTCTCCATATTTCGTGTGACGCGGTTACGCATAGATACCAATAACGTGAACTTTGCCGCCAATAACCACGATTCGATTTCGGAATGAGAGGTGTGCGGCGGTTTCCTTTTGAAAGATAGATAATTTGAGTCACTGACGATAGAGAGACTAATTTAATTTTTTTGAGATAATAGGGGAAAAACCACGTTTGTCGTGTCTGAATTAAAAATAACACTAAAAGAAAATAACATTTTTTTCCATAATAAATACGTATAGATAACCGCAGTTAAAAATATCAACCATTTTTTTTAGATAACATACAATAAAAAATAAACAGGCGATGCCACGAAGGGGCCACTAGTACCTAATAAAAAAAGAAAAAAGATCAGCTTCACGCTGTATCCCGCATGCAGCATGGTAGGCAGAGGGAACCTAGTGTTAAGACACTAATTCCACTTTCTGCTGAATTCTGGAGTGGCTCAACGCCGCGCCTAGCCTCGACACCAGAGCGAAGAAATGGAAATATAAATTTAAGTAAATATTTCATCTCCTCGAGTGGGGATCGAACCCACAACCAGTCGGTTTTACAGTCACAATTCGTGCCTCTGACTTCGACTGGCCTCAAATACCTGTAAATTAAAAGTAACATAAACGAATAAAACGAAACTTGTCATTACTCGTAAAGTTTCACCTTTTAACACACAACGTCTTTGTTATGGTATTAACGTTAGAAAGTAAATTGACTAGTAAGTTTCGCTCTCTCGATGATGAGTAAAAAAATGAATGAAACTAGCCTATAATGGAATAATAAGTGATTATATATTCATAAATAGTTAATTTTATAATTAAACTACTGTTTATAAAATAAATATAGAACATATTTATTATAGCAGTTATATAAGTTTAACCAAAATGAGATTAGAATTTACATTACTACTCTCGGATAAAATGTGATAATGGAAAAGAATTGTCCCAAAATAACTCAAAACGCTTAAAACGGGGTTAATTCATTGATATATATGTATGTCTTTTTTTTTAGCTTAACGATGTATCCCTCCAGGCAGGGCTAGTGCTATGACACTCCGTTCTCCAACGAACGAGCGAGAAAATATAAAAATATTTATTAAGAATACGTATTAAAATTTGAACAAAGCGGGATTTGAAACCGCTCCTCTTTGGAAACCACGCGCTCTGACCAACTAAGCCATACGTTCCGTACGCTACGTTAAAATTTTTATAGTTTTCTTAATATTTTTTTCTTTCCTAAGTGTGGAATAACACTTTAAAAATAATAAAAAAATAAAAAAAATATATATTTTTATTTTTTCTCTAACAACGAGGTAAACGATTTTGAGCTCAATTCATCAGACGGTTTTCCCGATATGGAAACGAATCCATGACTATCATGTTTACAGATACAGGCTTGTGCTCTTGTGCCACAACGGCTTTAATTTTCTTAAGTATCTATATGTAAATCCTAAAGAAATTCAATTGATAAAAAAAATGTCTTAAATAATTAATATTGTACATTACAATGTAACCCACATACACTGAAATAAGTATATCTAAAATGTACATAGCTAAGCTATAACAAGTATTATATATTTAACGCCTAACAAAATTGAATAGCAATATCGAAATAAATTATTTGGCCACAATATAATGACAGGCTATCTTTAAAATGCAATATTTTATATTAGTATATTATTTAATATTTTGAGGTCAGTCGCGGCGCAGGGGCACAGAGTGTGAATGTAAAATCGATTAGTTGTGGGTTCGATCCCCACTCGAGGAGATAAAAATATTTACTTACATTTATATTTTCATTCCTGCGCTCTGGTGTCGAGGCAAAGTGCGGCGTTGAGTGCTGTCACTCAACACGCAATGCCTCCAGAACTCGGTGGTTTAGGGAACGGTGTGTCTCAACACTAGGTTCCCTCTGTCTACCCTGCTGTGTGCGGCTCTGGTGTCGAAACAAAGTTGAAGTCCGCCACTCATCATGCCAATCATCCAGACATTCGACGAAAAGTGAAAGTGTCTTAACACTACTCCCTCTCTCTGCCTACCAGGGTAGGCTCGTCGTAACCTCGCGTTATAGTGCATTCATAAATTATTTGACCACATTATAATCACAGATTAACTTTAAAATGCATGTATGCAGTCCAATGCAACAATTAAACTATGTTTCGTCGCTTGATTAGAAGATATATTAACTAATAGTAACTCTTACTAAAAATAGCACAACTCGGGACCCTATCTATGCAGTCCTTCATCTATTTGTTCTTCGTGTCAACTTTCTTTTTCTTGTACGGTAGCGTTAAGAGTTGAATAGTTTTATTATAACTTAGTCCAGATGTGTGTTTAATATAAGTAAATGACAATGTGTTAATTATGGCAATCAAAGGAAAACAAGGATAAATAACATTCTTAGAAAACATAAAATTTTTAACGTAACAGGATTTGAACCAGCGCCTCCTTGAAAGTGCTCTGACCACTGAGCCATATGTGCTCCTCTAGCTACGTCGAAATATTTATATTGTTAAAATTTCTATAAGGAGATTTTTACAATTTTCCTCTACACAAAGTTAATTCGAATGAATTATTATTTGGTAAGTGAGAATGATATTTATTAAATTTTGAGGTCAGTCGTGGCGCGTGGCGTGGGGCTCACGCGTGTGAGTATAAACTCGACAGGTTGTGGCTTTGATGCCCACTCAAGGAAATGAAATATTTCATATTTTCATTTGTTCGTTCCGGTGTCGAGGCTCTCAGCTTACCCTGCTATGTGTGCGGGATACAGCGTGAAGCTGAAATTAAATCAGAAAATCAATGTTTTATACAAATAAAATCAAAGGCTAGTCGTGGTGCAGCGGCACG
>JAAIXJ010000658.1:0-38580 GCA_013403705.1 Heliconius hermathena | reverse complement strand
CTCGTATACAAAAGTGTTCCTTCTTTGTCTTCGCCTCTTCAGTTGTCACGTTTGTTTCGTTCCAAATTTTTTTGTAACACTTTTATAAACAAATATTTTCGTGACGTAGTGTACTAGTTAGAAAAACATTTTATGCTTAATGTTCCGTTCGTTTTTGTTCTGTTTGTTTTGTAGTTCAGATACTTAACAATATGTTTAGCAGGGTAGGCAGAGGGAACCTGTCAAATAATGATAGAACACTTCGTTTCTTATTGAGACACTTGCGTTCCCCACATTCGGAACTCAACGCCGCGCCAGAGCGAGGAAATGAAAATATTTAATATAATTATATTTAATACTATTAAATATTAGGCGTGTGGCTAAAAAAGATAAGTCGTATAAACTTATATACTCATAGAGGCTAGTCGTGGCGCAGGAGCACAAAGTGTGACTGTAAATCGACTGGTCGTGGGTTCGATCCCCACTCGAGGGGATGAACTATTCACTTAAATTTATATTTCCATTTCTTCGCTCTGGTGTCGAGGCAAAGCGCGGCGTTGAGTTCTGCCACTCAACACGCAATGTCCCCAGAATTCAGTAGAAAGTGGGGAACGGAGTGTTTTAACACTAGGTTCCCTCTCCACCCTGCTGTGTGCGGGATACAGCGTGAAGCTGATTTATACATTGTAATGAAGTTACATTGAATATACTATTTTAATAAGTTGCAATGCGATTATTGTCAGTTTAATTAACTGTTTTGTAATTAAAAAATTAAATTAAATCAAATTTAATTTTTTAATTACAAACATTTTAATTACAACGTTTGTAATTGGGAAATATTTAATTATCTTTTTAAATATTACTTTAAATTTATAAACAAAATAAGAGTGAATAAAATACTGTAAACATTAAATGAATAGTTGTTTATTTATCGATATATCGTGGAAATTGGATATACATCTTTAACGACACTACACAACATCACGCTACTGTATACTATATACGTGATAGCGTCGTCAATTTTTATTTATCTACCCTACAACTTATTATATTTGTTAGCAATCGTCTGAAAGACACTCCGTTCCCCACTGTCTGCCGAATTCTGGAGGCATTGCTTGTTGAGTGGCAGAACTCAACGCCGCGCTTTGCCTCGACACCAGAGCGAAGAAATGGAAATATAAATTTAAGTGAATAGTTCATCCCCTCGAGTGGGGATCGAACCCACGACCAGTCGATTTACAGTCACACTTTGTGCCGCTGCGCCACGACTGGCCTCTAACTTATTTAATTAATCAATTATTATTGTAATTATGAATGTGGTTAACACCTATTTTTAATTGCACTTGGCTGGAGCAGTAAAGGCGAGTGTTGTTATAATGTAAAGTGTGACTGTAAACCGACTAGTTGTGGGTTTGATCCCCACTCGAAGAAATTAAATATTTACTTAAAATTTATATTTCCATTTCTTCCCTCTGGTGTCGAGGCAAAGCGCGGTTAGTTCCGCCACTCAACACAGTGAACCTTCACAGTGACTCCAGAATTCGGCGGAATGTCTTAACACTAGGTTCCCTCTGCTTACCCTGTTGTATGCGGGATAGAACGTGAAGCTGATACATAATATTTCTTCCAGCACTAAACGTCAACCTTTATCGAAATAAACGTTTTTCTTCTGTCAAAGCATCCCCTCTCAGGCCCAGGTTCGGCTTCATATGGAGTACTCCCATCTCTGAGCTGGTGTATCCCAGTATCAGCTTGAACCATTTCATCGCATACAACGTAGAGCCGTTCGAATCGTTAGGGACCCAACGATCTGTGAAAGGCTTGCCACTTCAGATTTGCGAAACAACGTCTCCTCGCTGTGCATTCTCTACCGCATTTATTATAGGGAGTGGTTCTGGGGAACTGTTTGACCTGCTACCCATCGCTGAATTTTCAAACCGGACAGTACGCCACAAACTAAAATCGCAACCATCCACATCACCTGGATACGTGGTTCTCCATTATTGTGTGGTTTTGTAGGAGCATACTACGTATACGTGAGGCCAGTCGTGGAGCAGCGGCACAAAGTGTGACTGTAAAGCCGACTGGTTGTGGGTTCGATCCCCACTCGAGGAGATGAAATATTTATTTACATTTATATTTCTATTTCTTCGCTCTGGTGTCGAGGCAAAGCGCGGCGTTGAATTCAGTAGAAAGTGGGAAACGGAGTGTCTTAGCACTAGGTTCCCTCTGCCTACCCTGCTGTGTGCGGGATACGGCGTGAAGCTGATTTTTGATTATTATTCGGAATCGAATGAGCTATCGCACATTTTTAGGAGCTATATGTCTATTAACACGTTCTTAAACTTGCTGACTAGACTAATATACCTATTTCAGTGATATTCTTTTTAATATTTTAATATGATTTTTTTATCTTCACAAAATTCTTTACTTGGATAATGTGTTTTTACTAAGAGAAACACATCACCCTGTTCTCCATGTTACAATAATATGTGGGCTTAAATTTAAATATAAGATTTAATCTCATTTTGTATGAAATCAAAACCTATTACAGGCTTTCCGTGGACCTATAAATAGATACTTTCCGTACGAATTGAGAAATTACAATTCAAATAAAAGACAAAACCTAAAAAGTGGAAATTTATAAGCAATTCGTGAAAAAAAAATAAACTGACCATTTGGTATGGAGCCCATTTCTGCGGGTTAGTTCGATTCACAATTAACAAGATTTTTTTAAACTTTACGCTGGTATTTCTCATATGCAGGGTGGGTAGGCATCAGGGTAGCGTAAATGGAACCTGGACCCTCCAACACTCCTGTTGAGTGGCGGGACCACAATTGTCTTGTTACCAGAGCGAGGAAATGCAAAGATTCTTTTCTCCCTTTGGGATTTTTTTTAGAATTGGGAATCGAACCCACGATTTAACAGTCACTCGATCTTTTTAGCACAGTAATGTCATTAGATGATAACTACACGGGGAAATATATGGTTATGACTAGGGTATATTTACTACGCGCCAACAGAAATCGAGTGTCAGAACCTGACTTGATGGTAATGGGATCAATATAAAAGTGCGTTCTTTCAAATCAAAAATAGTTTTCTAAATAAATCCGCAAGTGACGTAGAAAGCGACAGACAAACAATAAAAAAACGGTTAAGTGCGAGTCGAACTCGCATACCGAAGATTCTGTATGTACCACGTTTAGGATTATAAGTCAACGGGAAGTATAACTTATAAACCTTGACAAACTTAAGTTGGCGGGCATATGCACTTATTTTGTTTGAAATTAACAATTGTTTCTATGATATACATATAAATTTTCATTTTTCCGATTTTTTCCATTATCTGTATTGTATGTTTTCAACTTGTGTCACAATTTCATAACTGTAGGTCCACGGGAAGTACTCTATAGGTTTTGAGTACGCGGCGAATTTCATACAAAATGCTGCAAAGAAATGCTCGTATTTATTGATTGTATTGAGTTAGAAGCATCCTGCGCCTCAAGGGACCGTGGACCTGAATATTTGATTTTATTTTCAGCTTGATACGTCCTCCATGATCCTGAGATAAATGTCCTTGACAAACGAACAGATGGACAACAAGATGATAATACTATTAGTGTACCGTTTTCACCTTCTGTGGGACGGAACCCTAAAAAGAAAAAGTTAAGGAAAATAGGACTTTCTCCTTTTAGCAATTAGAAGAAGAATAGTAAAATAACAAAATAACTATAATAAATTAATGCTTAACACCATACGAAATTCTGATCAGGTGTGATTTCAATAGTAAGCATCACCCGTTATCAATAACTGGCGGTGACCAAATATCCTCCTGATAAGATCCAAGACCACAACTTCCCTTGTTTTTTTTAAATTTTATATATATAATAAAAAAAATCCCATCAATGTTTTGCACACCATCCATATTGCCCTGCAAGACGCGCGGCACGACTGGTGCCTTTATAAAGAGAATATTACAAGGGCAGGATACAGTCAGCCGTGGTGACCGCGGCTTACCGGAAAACTTACCATTTTAGTTTTATTTTTTATATTATTTTATATTATATATATTTTTTTATTAATATTGTGTTATATTTTTTATATATTGAAAAAAAAAGTGAGTTTTTGTTTTTTTTCAAATAGAACTAATCAAAAGAGATCTAGTGTCCTATAACAATAAACTCTATTCTCTACTTTTCTCATTTGAGAGACATTTAGTGTTCGGTGGTGTGTCCCAAAACCGTTATTTATTCAACTGGAATTTTACCTGTAATTTTTTTTAAACAAAAATATTACGCCTAATGGAGATTGAACCACTAACCATCACTATAGTTAAGCTGCGCCAGAATGGTGTCAATTATTTTTATAGACTAATATTCGACCTGATATTTGACCTTTTTTTATAATGTATTTTATTGTATAGTTATAATTTAACAGAAATTTATCGAACAACGGGGAGACAGAATGTTTGACTGATTATTTTTTTTTTTATTTGTTTTTAGAATTGGAATTTAGAATAGAATATAATATTTTTCATATTTATTTTTAGCTTTTTCCATTTACTTCTTTTAAATAAATTTTGTCCATTTAGTGTTGTTTATGTGCTTACATATATTTTTTATTTATTTTAAAGTTTTTAATTTTTTTTTTATATTTTTCTATTTGAAAAATATTTCTATGATGTAATCTTTTATACACATTGCTTCCAGTAAAGCAGTATGGCTGACAAGAAGCATCTGTTACTGTTCTTCGATAGACCGACAGAACCATGCTTCATGCCAAAAGATGGCTCCGTCTTCCAATTACCTGAACATTTCTTCGTAAGTACTACAATTTTGTTTTTTTTTTATTTTTTAGGAATATTTATGTGAAAATGACTTGATTTTCTATTTTTTGTATATATTATTGTTGGTAACACTACACGTTTTACGCTTCACGGTGTATCCCGCACATAGCAGAGTAAGCAGAGAACTGGAAACTTAGTCTCAAGATACTCCATTCCCATTAAGACACGGCGGTCAAAGCTGCGCTTTATCTAGTCACTGGAGTGAAGAAATAAAAATATTAAATATTTAATTTCCTCGAGTGCGAATCGAATCCACAACCTGTATCTTTAAATTTCACGCTTGTGCTCCTGCACCACTAGTCTCACTTAAATTAGAATATGCTATATATGAATGGAAGGATTTGTACTTCTAGCTAGTACTTCCAGATATTTTTTTTTCTGTTTTCGCTTTTGTTTTATTGCGCATAGGGTAGGCAGAATGTCTTAATCTTAGGACACTCCGCGCTCCACTCATCTGAACGCGAGACTTCGTTTATTAATTGGCGTTAAAGTGCAGGGAATCGAACCCACACCCATCGCCTTAACAATTGGACGTTTAGTTTAAATTTAAAACACTATTTTATATTCCTTTAGCCTGAAAAATACAAAGAATCCAGCAATGTCCTCTCAAGTCGTTTCGGGGAGGGTGTTAGCCCCATACCAGTGAGAAACATTGCGTTGCCAGATCTCTCTCTGCCCATGGAAATGCCGTACAACGACCAGTTCTCATTATTCGTACCTAAACATAGGAAAATGGCTGGAAATCTTATTGACGTGTTTCTTGGTAATGTAGTTTTTGATTTTGATTATTGCTTGTAATAATTGTTTTTTTTTTTAATATTTCCTATAGTTAGTCTGATTTTGATTATTACTGTGATCAATATAACTAGTGATCTAATGGATGCCGAATAACAATTTTACCTTTAAATTTGACTTGGCTATTTTCTATCATCAAACACCAAACCATATATCAACCTAATAATTTAGTACAACTTGAAAGTACGCTAACTTTCAATAAAAATAAGGATTGTACCTAAAAAATTGTCGAGTAATTTGGAGATTACATTTTATTCTGAGTGAACAAAGAAGTTGGCATCCATATAGACACTCGAGTTCACCGACAAAAGATTAGGTGTATATAACACCCACTCTCATTTAACTTGGCTCTCATTTCACATTTATGTTTTTGATGGGATTTGTAAAAAAAAATAATAATTAATCAACTCAATTTAAAAATATATATTGCTTAAAATATATAATGTTTATATTAAATTAAAATTATTCTTGTTATTTTTTTGAATTAGGTATGCGCGATGTCGACGATCTCCTGTCCATCTGTTCGTACTGTCAACTGAGAATCAATCCTTACATGTTTAACTACTGCCTTTCTGTCGCTTTATTACATAGGTAAGTAAAAAAATAACTTTCTTTTTTATTAAATTACGCAAAATAATAATCGTACGATATACATATATACAAAAAATATAAAATGTTTATTGTGTATAAAATTTAAGAATTCGTTTTTTTTAATTTGCTAGCGAAGTTTAAAAATAATCAACATTAAAAATAAAATTTCAAACAAAATTAACAAAAAAATACAATCAATAAAACGAAACCTGCTAGCAAACAAAAATTTCCCAAATATATATTTTCACAAAAAAAATATATATTCCAGAGACGACACGAAAGGCCTAGACATCCCGACCTTCGCTGAGACCTTCCCCGATAAGTTCGTGGACCCAAAGGTGTTCAGGAAGGCGCGTGAAGTATCTAGCGTTAACCAACCGNTTTTTCCGCAGATTTTCAAAATATATTTTTTTAATATATATTTTTAAAATACTAAATATTTTTTTCAAGTTTTTATTGACCATTAGAACTATCTCAATATGAAAAGTATGAGAGGATTGCCGGATCTTTATTGCTTACTATCTCTTAGTTATACATTTATAAATCTGTCTGTTGGAATAGAACCTACAAGCTTTTTATACGATTAAATCCTGCCACTCACTATATTACTATTATATTTATTATCACCGCGGAGCAACACGCAGTAGGACAACATGATAATAAATACAGATGGTTGTGATTACAATGTCCACCCGCAGGAATTATGTTCTTTTATTTTTTTCTTCTTAGCACAAAGTTCAAACAATTTCTTAGAAAAATAGTGTCTTAACACTATTATAGGTTTTCTCTACTCACCCCATAAAAATCCACACTAAACTCTATATCATTTAAAATTTAATTATTTATAACAAGATTTATCACGTATATTTAGTATATGAAAAACTTTGCAGTAGTAATATAATTATCATCACAGTTTCCTTAATGGCCTCGCGTTCTGCCTTAGATTCTTGCAGAATGAGTTCACTGTATCTTGCCCTCTGATGTGGTGGGTTTGATAATTTAAAGCTTTTATGAGCGGATCTCAGATGGCAGAAAATGATTCACAAGTATATTGAAATAAAACAATACATCCTAACTTCAAAAGAGAAAACGGTAGGAAATTTTCTACCGTGTCTCCAAAAATATTTAATAATAAATATAAGCAATTAATCCGGTTAAAGAGTTTCTTTTAAAATGTACAATAATCACGATAATCAAACATCTTGTTATTTTATATCATATTGTAAATTCATTTCCAGATACCAATCCTGATTCCCCAAAACTATACAGCATCAGATCTAGAGCCGGAACAACGCGTGGCTTACTTCCGCGAGGATATCGGCGTTAATCTCCACCACTGGCACTGGCATCTCGTGTACCCATTCGATTCGGCGGACCGCGCCATTGTTGACAAGGACAGGCGTGGCGAGCTGTTTTATTATATGCACCAACAGATTGTTGCTAGGTAGGAGTACCTTTTTTTAAGGACAACTACAATTTCTTATGTTTCAAATGTTTATTATATATACGAGTATATGGAATGGATATCTTGATTTCGATGTTTATTGTGAAATTACGAATTAAGAATTAAGCATGACATTTATATATTATACAAAAAATATTAATTTTAACTAGGTATTAAATAAAATAAGTTAATTAAGAAATATATAAAATTATAATCTTCAAAATGTATTTGATCCCTCTTCCATTCCAACGTTAAGTTAGACTAAAGCTCTTTTATCAAACGTTCTAATTAAAAACAAATTATAGTAACAATAAATTTTAAAATACTTTAAAACTAGGTATATTTGGTGTACTACATTTTTTAATAATTATTTTTGCTTGAATCAATTGATAATATGAATAAATAAAATATAAATTTATAGTTAAAAAGCACCAAGATTCAAAATGGCGAAATTTAGCCAATTTATTTATTAGCCATTTTTTCTCTCTTATATTACAGATACAGCACAGAAAGATTGTGTAACAAGCTCGAACGGGTCCGTCGTTACAATGACTTCCGTAAACCCATCACTGAAGGGTATTTCCCTAAATTGGACTCTCAAGTTGCGAGTCGAGCATGGCCGCCACGGTAAGATATATTTGTTAGCTTCACGCTATATATGCCCACATATAGCACAGTGTTAAGACACTCCGTTCCCCACGCACCGCCAAATTTTGGAGATATTGTGTGTTAAGAGGCAGGACGCGCTTTGTCTTGTTACCAGTGAGAAAATGAAAATAATAAATAATAAGTAGTATATTTTAACATTATCGTTTTGTTAATTGGAGTTTTCCCTGTTGCCGTTGGCTGCCGCTGCCGATAAAACTATATCTTGAATAGTTGTAGTATACAGTATTGTATACGACAACTATTCAAGAAATAGAAAAAAAACAATTATTTTTTGCGCAAAATTATGCCATTCTGATTTAGAAGAAAAAAAAAACAAGACGTGGTAAAATTGCAGTTTTTGACAATTTATGAATACTGCTTTTATTTTAAGTAATTGGGATACAATTATCACTATTTAGTTTTTTTGTTTTATAATCTTAAATAAAACTATCAGAGGGCTTATTTTAACATATAATAGAAAAAAATGTTTATTTTTTAAATATAACGTGTATGTTTTGAAAGATAACGTTTCTTGCGGTCATCCCAACCACGAACGTGATAAAATTATTAATTTTTAATGAAAATATATTAGTTAATTGCTAACAATGATAACTAAAATACGGTCTTTAATATAGATAAAGAAATTAACGCTTGAATATCACCATATACAGTATGGAAAATATAGAAGTATCGAAGTATATTGCTTCAAGGTTATTTTGAATATTTTAAACCGCAAGCAAGAATAAAAATCTTATTCTATTGATAAATTAGTTTATTCTAGTCGAAAAGTCAAAGTCAAATAATTTCATCTATACTTATAATAAATCTGTAGAGAGGTCAATTCTGTATATGAAATATATTTTCAAAATAACTATCAGGGGGTGATTAGTTATCGATACTGATGCCAAAAATGCAATCAGTAAAATTTTTCTCTGTCTGTCTGTCTGTATATTCTTTATAGAAACAAAAACTACTTGACGGATTTTAACGAAACTTGATACAGTTATTCTTCATACTCCTGGGCAGGTCATAGTATACTTTTCATCACGCTACAATCAGTAGGAGCAGAGCAGTGAAAGGAAATGTTGGGAAAACGGGAGAAGTTACTTGATTTTTTAAGCTTCCGTCGCGTGTGCAGCCTTAATGGTTAAAGCTACAGCGAAACCATGTATAAACTAATATTCTACATAGAATTATAAAAAAAATATGCCAAGACAGCATATGTCTATCTTTTATGGTTGACTCACAAAATCATATTAGAAGTCATTATAGTTGTCAATCAATTAGCTTATTAATATTATAATTTATTGATATTATAATATCAATAATCATGTATTTTAAGTGGGCGAAGCCGTGGGCGGGCCGCTAGTTTGAAATAAGAAGTTACATGCTTCATTTTTGAACGTCAAATAATTTACCACCAGTTCACTAAAGTTAATGCCTTAGACATATTTTTTTTAAATCAGTTATACAAAATCACATTTAAACATTTCTGACAATGATACTTTGAAACAGACTGGAGCGAGCATTTCATTCCCGAGGCGTGTTATCATTTATAAAATCATTTGGTAATAACCTTTAACACACAAACGTCTTTTCACAACTCTTTTAAATTGTGATATAGAACATTCTCAGACGTTTTCTGGGATCCTGTTGTACAAGCGTACACATTGTCCCATATAAGAATTAAGGACCGATGTAATCGGGTTACAGGTGCAATAAGTTTACTTCTATTTCTAGTATTGATATTATGTACATCACCAATTTTGTAAAATCTTGAATATTCTTCTTAATGTACATAACATTAGTAGTAGTATATTGTATAATACAATCACCAGAAATTTGAAATTACGAGTTTTGTTTCGACCATTTATGAGATGCTCTTATACAGGTATATTACGCCCCTCTGTGCGGCGACCTCAGTGATTTTTTAACCGACATCTGTAAGAAAAGGAGGTTGTCAATTCGACTGTATTTCTTTTAATGTCTGTGTCTGGGTGAATAAGTGGAAAGTGGAAAACAAATTGTCTTGATACTACGTTACCCTGATGTGTACGATAAAGCATTAAGTTAAACAAAACAGTTTTTGCCTTTACTATTCTTGCTGATTATCTGCTCATTATTTTAAAGATTTATTTAAAGTGAAAATTATTGAAAAAAAGCACATTTTTAATTTAAGAAATTGATTTTGAAAATTATAACTTTAATTAACTTATTTTGTATCTGTCTCACGCTGTATCTCACACATATCAGGGTAGACAGAGGAAACACAGTGTTAAGACACTACGTTCCACACTTAATCATTTTCTAAATTGTGAATTTGTATAATAATTCTCATAGGTTCGCATTCTCCGATATCCGCGACTTGGACCGTCCAGTGGAGCAAATACGCAGCGACGTCAGCCAACTAGAGCTATGGAGGGACCACTTCATAGAAGCTATCAACAATATGGCTATACTTTTGGTAACTTATAGTTCTTTGAAATAACATACAATGCGACTTAATTTAATTTATGCATTGCTTATCAATTTATTTATTATTTGATTGTTATTATAAATGTGAAAGTTTATGAGAATGGATGTTTGTTCGACTATTACACAAAAACTACTAAACAGATTTAGTTGAAACTTTGCAGTAATATAGCTTCAGCATCAGAATAATACTTAGGCTACAATTTTTTGTAAAAAAATTGACTATAATATATCAACAAGCTTAAGCGGGCGAAGCCGCGTGTGGACCGCTAGTATTTTATATGTGAAAGTTTGTGAGGATAGATGTTTGTACCAATTTCACTTAAAAACTACTGAACGGATTTATATGAAACTTTACAATAAAATAGTTTATACATAAGGATAATAAATAGCTATAATATGACAATAAGTTTCACCTTATTCCAGCCCAACGGTCGCACAATGCCGTTAGACGAACAAACAGGCATCGACGTGCTCGGTAATTTGATGGAGTCCTCAATAATAAGCAGAAACCGTAGTTACTATGGAGACATGCACAACATGGGTCATGTGTTCATATCCTACGCTCATGACCCCGATCATAGGTTTTTGGTAAGTACATATATACAAGTATTATCACAAAAAAACCATACTGCCATACCAGCTGAACATTTTTTCTTGAATCATGGCTAAAAACAATCTCACAAATCAAAATCGGTTCATCTGTTTGGGAGCTATTATGCCACCGACAGACATACAGATACGCATATAGCTTTAAAGTATCAATTAAAATTTAAAAATTCTAAAAACCTAGACCGAGAAGAGACCTTTCCAAAATTATTCAAAAAACTAAATACTTACAATATATACTTATATTACATAAAATGTATAAATTTTACATTATTAAATATAAATTGTTATGAAAAATACATTTAAAATAAGTTAATACTTACATACGGCGTAAAGTGCAGGGGCACAAAGTGTGACTGTAAAACCGACTGGTTGTGGGTACGATCCCCACTCGAGGAGATGAAATATTTACTTAAATTTATATTTCCATTTCTTCGCTCTGGTGTCGAGAACAAGCGCGGCGTTGAGTTCTGCCACTCAACACGCAATGCCTCCAGAATTCGGCAGAAAGTGGGGAACGGAGTGTCCTACTTAACACTAGGTTCCCTCTGCCTACCCTGCAGTGTGCGGGATACAGCGTGAAGCTGATTTTTATTTTTTTAATACTTATATATTATTACCATTTTGTAGGAACTATTCGGTGTAATGGGTGATTCAGCGACCGCCATGCGAGACCCGGTGTTCTACCGCTGGCACGCCTATATAGATGACCTGTTTAATTTATATAAAACTAAATTACCGCCTTATGGCAGGGATAGGGCAAGTGTCTTTTTTATTTTTTTTAAAGATATTCTATTAAGTATATGAAATTCTGTAAAAAATATTCAATACCTAAAATGTTAGTCAAAAAAGGTTTTTTGACTTGGTATTACATTATTATATATTGTATTTATTTATAATTTTGATTGTTTGCTGTTGTATTGAATTATTATTTGTATTTCACAATTTATTTAATAGAACTTTTCAACCAGTAATGTGACACTATAAAGTCTCTGTTGCTGTCGCAAAACATTTAGACCTGTATTTATACAACGTTCTCAAAGAAAAGTTCATAGCGATTTATAAATACGGGCCATGGATTATTAAAACGGCATCTCGGTCGCCTTAGACTATTTTTTATTTCAAATTTTATTTATATAAGCTAATTATTTTTAATAATTACCTCCAAATATTATATTCTTTCAAATAATGCAATTTGAATTAAATTTTCAGTTGGATTTCCCCGGTATCCGAGTATCAGCGGTTTCGGTCCGTAGTCAAGGACCACTAGGTGGAGGTTCGAATCAGTTACGCACTCAGTGGGAACAGAGTACTGTGGAACTGAGTCGTGGTTTGGACTTTATGCCGCGTGGTAGTGTTAACGCACGTTTCACCCATTTGCAACATGATGAATTTGAATATAGGCAAGGAATAGTTTCTTTTCATTTTCATACTGTTTTTAGTGTTAAGACACTCCGTTTTCGTTTTCCCTCCGGATTCAAGACATTGCTTGTTAATCGATGATACTCAATGCTACACTGACTGACTGACTGACAGTCTTATAGACTAACTTTTTCTATCAGAGTGAAGTAATTTTTGAAATTTGAAACTCGTGCTGAAAGTCGAATGTTGACCCACTGCGTTACAACGGTTTGTCTTCTAAATTTCTCCATCCAAATAATAAAAAAAGACTTTAAATTATTATATGTCACTTAAATATATATTTTTTATTTTATTGAAATTATAAATTATTGTCAATTAATCCATTTTAACATCTCAACAGTGTTGAAGTAAATAACACAAGTGGAGCAGGTCTTATGGGTACATTCCGTATCTTCATAGCACCAGTTTTAGATGAAAACAATCAACAGCTACCGTTTGAAGAACAACGTCGTCTTATGATTGAAGTGGACAAATTCTCACAAGCCAGTACGTATTAGAGTGTAGAATTTATGTATTATTGTTCCTTAGTTTGGGGTAAGCGGTATGTGATATTGTAATATTTGTGTGTTTTATGTATTATACATTAACGTTTCAGTACTAAACGCTGGCCGTTTTCTTATCAAACTAAACCACCAAATGGTCTCTGAATTTTCTAAAAAAAGTAAGATTAGAGGCCAGTCGTGGCGCTGCGGCACAAAGTTTGACTGTAAAACCGACTGGTTTTGGGTTTGATCCCCACTCGAGGAGATTAAATATAAACTTAAATTTATATTTACATTTCTTCGCTCTGGTATCGAGGCAAAGTGCGGCGTTGAGTTCTGCCACTTAACACGCAACGCCTCTAGAATTCGGCAGAAAGTGGGAAACGCAATGTCTTAACAGTAGGTTCTCTCTGCCTACCTTGCTGTGTGCGGAATACAGCGTAAAGCTGTTTTATTTTATTTTTATTTAAGTAAGATTACACACATTTTAACTAATTAATATATTTCTCCAGTCCCAGCCGGTAGTTCCACTATCAAACGAAGCAGCCTATTATCCTCTGTCACTATCCCTTACGAGAGGACATTCCGCAACCAAAACTCAAGACCTGGTGACTCTGGTTCCGTAGAGGCAGCGGAATTTGATTTCTGCGGCTGTGGGTGGCCTCATCATATGCTGATACCTAAGGGAACACCAGAAGGTTACCCCATGGTACTGTTCTGTATGGTTTCCAATTGGAATGATGATAGGGTAAGTGAAAAGTATTATGTGTTTCTAGTAATATCTTTTATTATTACTTTAAATAGCTTAAAGTTCAAGAGACCGGAAATAACCTGACCCAGAGAAATCAACAACGGCCATCTGTTCTCCTTGTTATTTGTCTTGCCCATTACCACTTCAGCTGAGCAGTTCTTCGGATGGCCTTATTTCTGATAGTGTCATGTAAGGAAATACCGAGCATTACTCTCTCCATTGCTCGCTGTGTGACCATGTTTCGCTTCCCTATGTCATCATTTTCAACACACACTGGTCGACGACTTTCGTCTTGTTCTTATTATATGAACTCAATAATATTTCAACCCCACAGGTTATACAAGATACAGTAGGTACTTGCAACGACGCATCTTCTTATTGCGGTATAAGAGACCGCAAGTACCCAGACCGCCGCCCCATGGGATTCCCCTTCGACAGACCAGCTCCAGTCTCAAGCTTAGGGGATTTCCTGACTGCCAATATGGCGATTACGGAATGTAATATTAAGTTTACGGATGCCATACGACAACATCAACGATAAGTTTAGGGAAAATGGAGTGTATAGCGGGTTAGTTCTCTTTTGTATCCGAATTAAAAAAAATAGTGTTAATTAATGTTTTTCTGTTGGACAAAAAGTACTGCTGGAATATTGTTGCGAACATTTATTAAGAAAGCCCAAGTTAAAATAAATAAATCAGCTTCACGCTGTATCCCGCACACAGCATGGTAGGCAGAGGGAACCTAGTGTTAAGTGGCCGAACTCAACGCCGCGCTTTGCCTCGACACCAGAGCGAAGAAATGGAAATATAAATTTAAGTAAATATTTCATCTCCTCGAGTGGGGATCGAACCCACAACCAGTCGATTTGCAGTCACACTTTGTGCCTCTGCGCCACGACTGGCCCAAGTTTTTTTAAATAATTTAGATGTTTGTTTATTCTGTTATCGAATTTTAAATATACAAAATTTATTTTAATGTACAAAAAATCAAGTATAATTAAAAAAAATTAAATCTGTTGAAACACTCCTTTTTTATCTAAAGCACATCAGTAACGATGCAAATTTCTGTGCCATTAACTAATTACCGAGGAAATGAACCTGTGACTCAATACTGTTGCTGCGCGGAGCACTACACCGCAGGAGATACTAACTATTTCATTAAAAAAACATATTAACAAAAAAAACATTAAAAAAAAAATGACTTCCTTTATGTAAATGATTTTTATTTATTGATCTAAAAATGATGAAAATTATGTATTAGACATAATGTATTTATATATATATAGAATACATTTTTAAAAAATTAAATATAATGTTTTGAAATTGTTATTACTGGTGTACTTACTACTTGGCTTTGAAAATGGACTACGATTTTTAGTTTTAGTTAGTTGTAGTTAGTTTTAGTCGGGTCACTTATTATACAATATTAGATATTAATTATGTACATTTGTAAATACTTTGTAATTCATAAGACTGAATAAATTAGCCTTTCACCAATATTGACTATTATTTAACCTTTTTAATGATTACTCTATTTTACTCTCATTGTAAATTTTAATATATCTATCGATTGTTCTATCAACATTTTCTGAGATATGTATACAGGTGGAAGTATCAGCACCACTTTAAATGAAACCATAGTTTTAACTACTCCATAAAAGCCTAATACAATTAAAAATATTTTTTTTTTCCCAAAATTGAAAAAGTGTTTTTTTCAAAAAAAATAAATAAAAAAATTGTCTTTTTAAAATAAAACGCCATTTGTCAAGAACGACGCACGTATACATAAACCTATCAAAGGGAAACCGCCGCATTCGCCTCATTCCGAAATCGAGTCGTAAGTATTGACGGCAAAGTTCAAAGTTATTTAACCTTTAGTAGTATTTTTGTAGTAGTATGCGTTTACGTTATTGGTATTTATGCGTAACTGCGTCACACGAAATACAGGTATGGATGAACATTGTGAAATGAAAAAAAAAATCCTACGTCTAAACTGTTGAGTTTGAAATATTTTACCCTATATTATGTTTCCGTAAAAGGAGCGCAGCCTCTTCCATCCTGTATAATAAAAATAAATATAATAAAATCATTAATCACTTGTGACTGTAAATGCTAAAGTTGTGGGTTCGATTCCCACTCGTAGGAATGAATCATTTTATATTTTCATTTTCCTCACTCTGGTAACAAGACAAAGTAGCGTTGAGTTCTACCACTCAACCCGCAATGTTTCGAAAATTTAGCAGTGCGTGTGTAACATCCAACTCATTTGTAGTGTAAAAATATATTTATTTTTATAACATTTTTATAGTTTTTTAAAAAACCATATCGCGGGTAGTTTTATGTTAAACAATATTAGTAAATGTAGGTAGGATGCGATACGGCGTCGCGTGATTGTAAGGAGCGGATCGGCGACAGCTTACTCTTTCCGCTACTGCTTTATAGTAATATAGATTGAAAAAATATCTATTTATTATTCTTTTAAAATATTTAATTGGTTATATAAACATATATTGGTTATATAAAGGTACAAGAGACTCCAGATTGGGTAAGTGTTGTAAGATTCATATTTTTATTATATTTTTAGGTGATATGAGATAGATTGAATTATTATTTGTATTTAAAGTTTAATTTTATATAAATGCTTATAGGCATTTGTAATATGGTGAAGTCCATTGTTCATTTATATTCTTTTTATTTGTTTCGTACTATACATATATTGTAATTAGCATATTTAGTTTTATATTTAAGTTATCGGAACTAAGATATATTATTTCAATATTTTGTTAGAATCAATCATGTTGCGGTTCGATTTGCAGAATCAGACTTAAATTGAAATGTCTGTAATAAAATTACAGGGTTTTTGTACCATATGATTATAACTTGAGATGGAGAAGAGGCAGTAAGAATTTCCCTTGAATATTGTTGGAAATCAAGATGACGCCGTAACAGAGTGCCGTAACGGGTCATCACTTTAGACACGGTTTTTGTACCAGTGTACTATAACTTGAGATGGTGAAGAGACAGTGAAAGTTTGTATAAAGTATTTTTTGAAAATGAAGATCGCGCCGCACACAGGTGAAATTCACTTAAAAGTTGGTCAATATTATAATAAATATATTTATGTTTAAGTATTGCTTTAATTGATCGGAAATAATATTTTTCATGAGTGTATTCTATTTTAATGCGTTAAAAATAAAGATTTATTTAATTTCCACGTCCATACAAAAAAATTATATACTTTTAAGTCCGCTTCAATATTTATGTATTCAATATATAATCTTGAGGACAAGACTTTACTTGTTTTTGAGGTAGTCGAGTTCTGTGGTCATTACATTCATCCATCGAGTAAAAATTTACCAATTTTCTTCGGATAATTGGTATACTACTAGTATAATAGGAATCGACTGAAAATGGTTATTCATATTTTTATAATTTCATTTTGTGCAGTTGTCGCAAGTAGACGCAGCCAAATTTAGTACCATATAAAAGGTACTGGAATTTACTATTAAAATAATAAAAAATAGGGGTAAAGCGCGGTAAAGTATAAACATTTTTACTATAAGTATAAAAATCATTAATTGAAATATCGCCTTAAATTTAAAACGACGTATCTTCGCAATCCTAATGAATGTTAACTATTTTATTATATTTTTGTAAAGACGTTTACCTGAAGGTATGGAATCTATAATGGTTTAGTTCTAATATCAACTAAATAGATATCAAACGTGATTTAAAAATAATGCAAAATAATATTAGATCATACCTTCGAACAATGACTGTATTGTTGATCTATGTAAGTAATAATATAAAAAGTGTCAAGCTTTTTACTAGCAACTAATAGATAGACAAAGAAATCTCGTAGGTAATTTAGGTTACTAATTTTTAATTAGAGTAACTTTATTTTTTGAATATTGGCCAGCAATCGTGTAAATTTCACCTGTGTGCGCCGTAACGGAGTGCTCGGGTCGTCCCTTTAGTCAGGACAGTAATGCTCTTTTATTTAAAAAGTGCTAACCGGACAATTAGATTTGTGTATAGCCGTGAACCTTTTAAGTATGTGAACCCTTATTTTTTTAATATGCATTTTTTCAGTTTTTAAGTATATAGTGTTTCACTAAATACCCTTTTTATTCTTGTTTAAATAATAATAATTGTTACAACGGAGTATCTTAACACTAGATTTGATTTGCCTGCTAAATGCGGGATACAGCGTAAAGATAAATAAATTTTGGCTGTAATTTCGACTCTATGCCCAAAAGAGAGCATTTATTCATAAAAAGACTTGTCTTAGCTTAGAAACAAAGATATACTCAATAATTATATTGTTAGCAAGCAGCCCTTTCTGAAATACAAGTATATCACTTATTGTAATTACGTAGAACTTCTTTTCGAATAATTTAGAAACATACAGATGATATGTGTTTTCTCTTGTTTTCTTTTTAAATGTTAACCGCTTTCGATTTCTAACAATATAGATATGATATGATCATTTTGATTTTCACGAGAAATTTTAAATTAAACTCTTAAACCGGATTAATTGCCTATGTTTAAACCTGACGTTTTGAATAATTTGTTGTAGTCCGTGGACACATATATGTAGACTGAGCCCTTAGGTGGTATTCATCTGTCAGTTGACATAGTTTATTATGGCCCAAGAGCCAAACCAAGCCAGATTTTAGTTATGTTATAAAACCTGAAAGGTCCTCTGCCACTCTACTGTTCATCTAATACCGATAAGTACTTTCTATCAGGGAATATGGATTTAGGAATGTCTGGTAGGTGATGAGGCCAGTCGTAGCGCAGAGGCACAAAGTGTAACTGTAAAACCGACTGGTTGTGGGTTCGATCCCCACTCGAGGAGATGAAATATTTACTTAAATTTTTATTTCTATTTCTTAAATCTGGTGTTGAGGCAAAGCGCGGCAGAATTCGGTAGAAAATGGGGAGCGGAGTGTCTTAAAACTAGGATCCCTCTGTCTACCCTGCTGTGTGCGGGATACAGCGTGAAGCTGATTTAACTTTGATTTGATTTAATTGGTAGGTAGTTAAAACCATGCAAAGTACCTGGTAATAGATAACGTCATTTCTATCGTATTATTTTATGCATTTTATTTACGTAATAACTGCCAAAGTAACCACAATCCAATCCTATTAGTAATATCATCAAAATATACAGGGTGGAAGTGTCAGCACCACATTAAATGAAACCACAGTTTTAACTACTCTATAAAAGCCTAATATAATTCAGAAAAAAATAAATTCCCAAAAATGAAAAAGTTTTTTTTTCAAACAAAATAAATAATAAAATTGTCATTTTAAAACAAAACGCCATTTGTAAGGATGACGCACGCACACATAAACCTATCAAAGGAACACCGCCGCACACGCCTCATTTCGAAATCGAGTCGTATGTATTGGCGATAAAGTTCAAAGTTGTTTAACCTTTAGTAGTATTTTTGTAGTAGTAAGTGTTTATGTTATTGGGATCTATACGTAATCGCGTCACACGAAATACAGGTATGGATAAAAATCGTGAAATAAAAAAAAATCCTACGTCCAAACTGTTGAGGCATCTTGATTAATTTCTTTTGGTATAGGTTTGAAATATTTTACCCTATATGCTGTTTCCGTAAATGGAGCGCTGCCTCTTCCACCCTGTATAATAATATAACTTAAAAATAAATGAAAAAAAAAAACAGTTACATAACCCATAAAAAATATGGCAGCCAATAAGTATTGCTGTCCATGTGAAACAGTTTACTTTCACACCCTAAATATCCATTCCACACTCTCTCTTTTCTTTATAAAATTTTGAGTTTTTTTTATTGAAAATGAAGTGCGGTAAAATTAGGCGGAGCGTGGGGAACGAAATGTCTTAATAGTAGGTTCCCTTTGTCAACTCAGGTGTTTTTTTTTAAACACTCCTCACTCCCTGGAGTGCCCCTGCGATTTTATACAGGCGAACTCTGCTGTATTTAAACCATGATTCTACGCTGTTCAGAAATATATGACAACATGTAAAATGTTGAAATATTATATGAGTGCCATATCTCCATACAAGTTTGTAACGCTCACGTACGTACCCGTGATATTTTTGTTTATTTAAAGATATGTTCCTCCACGTTATTTTTTTGTAACCTATAGCATATATTGCTAACTAATATTTGCATAATATATATAATTTTGGTAGGTGTCAATTTACGGAGTGTAATATAAAAGCACCCTTAAAAAATACACTTATTTTTTTACAATTTGTAATGTTCCAAAAATTCTGAAAGAAATGATATAATAGTAATAAGCTAGCTAGCTATATAGGGGGAGACCTCGGTTGACCTTCGAAAACACAGTATCAAAGATACTGGAGGAAGGTCACGTAAAAAGCATGAGGACCCCCCGAAGGGCATGTATGAAGAGGTTGATGACAGTGGACGAGGCGAAAGAGGTATGTAGAGACCGTAGCGTTTGGCGCTCCGTTCTCTCTGACTACCCCGCAAGGGATAAAGCGTGAAGCTAAGTTAAGTTAAGTTAAGTTAGTAATAAGCTTATATATCTTTATACTTATTGAGAAAATAAACTTTAACGCTAAGGGTCGTTACCCCCATAACTGCATTACTGTATGGATTAGAGAAAAAATATTATGTGTTGCTATTTCTTATAAAAAGCATATACATTGCAAGCAATACATTGTAAGCAAGATTGTATATGCTTATAAAAAGCATTTTAATATGATTGTATATATTAAAAATAATTCATTAGAAACTATCCAGCTTACTCTTACTTATCGGGCTAGACCCTTTACGGCTAGCTCTAATTTATTTGTTTAGTTCCTTTTTCAAAATAAAAATTAATAAAGAAAGACTTATTATCAAAGATATGCAATTGAGAACATTTAATCGGACATGAATAATGGAAATGGACAACCAAGGGAATTAGCGTTGCATTGAGTACCATCCAAACATTTGGCACAAGCGTGTACCAAATGTTATAGTAACATTTGGTACTGTAAACGAAAAATTTAATATTTTCATTGTTTCGTTCTGGTGTCGAGGCGCGGCGTTGAGTCCCGCCATTCAACACACTATGTCTGCAGAATTCGGCGGAAAGTGAAGAGCGGAGTGCCTTATCACTAGGTTTCCCCTGTCTGCCCCACTACAAGCGGGATACAGCCTGAAGCTGAAAAAAAAGCAAATATTTCAGATGTGTAGTAGGTGTTGAGGCGGCTTTCAAAATATTTTTATAATATTTTTAACAATTTATTGCACACATATGGTATCTAAATAAAACTTTTTTTTCCACTATCTGCCTTGTTACCAAATTGAAAAATAAAAATATTAATAAATAATAAAATTATTTCCTCGACTGGAAATCGAAGCCACAATCGTCGCACACGCTTGTGCCACTGCGCCACGACTGCTTAAACTTATTTGAATAGCCAATATCTTGAAAATAATAACATTTCAGACCATGCTATATGGAATAAAAGAAGTAAAAAAATATAGAAATGACCTCCTCTATCGTCAGTATCCGACACTCTTTATACCCAGCAATTACTCTATATTTATTATTATAAAGAAATTAATGTCTAAAATCATGAGAAATTTCCATCAGGTGTGGTTATACTGGTGGGTATCACCAATTCCCTAGTTATCAATGACTGATAGCCACCAAATATCCTCCTGATAACGCCAAAGACCACAACTTCCTTTTTGCACACGATTCATGTTGTTTGAAAAGACACACGGTCCGACTAATACCTTTCTATATATAGAGGTTTGTAAATGGTCAGGGTACAGTCAGCCGTGGTTACCGCGGCTTACCGGAAAACTTAAAAGTTTCTTTTTTATTTTTTTATAATATATATATATTTTTTTAATTAATATTGTTTATTTTTTTATTGTGAAGAAAGGTGGGTTTTTATATATATTTTTCATATTAAGCTAAGGAAAACAAAACCTAGTGTTCTGCAGAACACTCCGTTCTCCACTTTTCTTATTTTAAAAAATATTGAGTGTTGATTATATTATAAAAAAAAATAACCTAAGAGGACATTGAAGTCGTAACCATCATATGCATTAGAATGTACTACGCTTTCTGATAAGGCTTTCTGATAAGGTTATTTTATTATAGGGTTATAATTTAATCAGAACTTATTAATTACTGGTGAGAGAGGATGTTAGAATGATGATGATACATTTTTTTTATTCATTCAATATATTTTTTATTTTTTCTATGATATTATATATTAGTCACATTGCTTCCAGTAACGCAGCATGGCTAACAAGAAGAATCTGTTACTGTTCTTCGACAGACCGACGGAACCATGCTTCATGCCAAAAGACGGCTCCGTCTTCCAATTACCTGAAAATTTCTTCGTAAGTATTACCTTTCCATATTAGTTCTTTTTACTTTATCATTTTACAGAAATTAAAAAAAAAAACAGCTTCGCATTGTATCTCGCACACAGCAGGGTAGACAGAGGGAACCTAGTGTTAAGACACTCCGTTCCCCACTTTCTGCCGAATTCTGGAGGCATTGCGTGTTGAGTGGCAGAATTCAACGCCGCGCTTGTTCTCGACACCAGAGCGAAGAAATGGAAATATAAATTTAAGTAAATATTTCATCTCCTCGAGTGGGGATCAAACCCACAACCAGCCGATTCCAGTCACACTTTGTGCCCCTCCGCCACGACTGGCCTCTCAAAGATTTTATGTTCTTTTATATTCTTTTAGCCGGAAAAATACAAGGAATCCAGCAATGTCCTCTGAAGTCGTTTCGGGGAGGGTGTTAGCCCCATACCTGTGAGAAACATTGCGTTGCCAGATCTGTCTCTGCCCATGGAAATGCCCTATAATGACCAGTTCTCATTATTTATGCCTAAACATAGGAGAATGGCTGGGAATCTTATCGATATATTTTTAGGTAATGTTGGTTGGATTCTATAGACGTATTAGTATATGTATATTAGTTATTATTAATACTGAAATTCTGATTTTGGGTATAACAAATTATTAGAAAATTAAACTATATTTTAAATTTAAATACATTTTTTTAATATTATATGAATACATAATTGGTCTTAAGTCGAATCAAAACGATGCTAATGTCTGCGTCGACTTCCAGATTACTTTTTTAAAATAATCAGCTTCATATGATATATCTCACATATAGCAGGGCCGCGGGGAACTTAGTGTTAAAACACCCCGTTCACCACTTTCCGCCGAATTTTTCGAGGCATTGAGTGTTGAGTGGCGGAACTCAATGCCGGGCTTTTGCATTGTTGCCCGAGCGAAGAATTGAATATATTGAAAAATAATATTCAATTATTATAAAATAACTATTAAGTATTTTAATTTGTTTTTATAAAGGTATGCGTGATGTTGATGATCTCATGTCCATCTGTTCGTACTGTCAACTGAGAATCAATCCTTACATGTTTAACTACTGCCTTTCTGTGGCTTTACTGCATAGGTGAGTAACAAAATAATTTACTTTTTTTATTAACTCTTTTCAATAATACACGAGTATATAAAGAGTAATTTAAAAAATACATCAAATACCCGTGAGGCCATCGTGGTGCAGCAGCACAGCGCCTAACTGCAAAAAAAATGTTATTCCAGAGACGACACGAAAGGCCTAGACATCCCGACCTTCGCTGAGACCTTCCCCGATAAGTTCGTAGATCCAAAGGTGTTCAGGAAGGCGCGTGAAGTATCTAGGGTTGAACAACCGGGAGACAGGGTGAGTTGGGAAAAAAATATTTTTTGTTTATTTCGTTTTTTTAAATTTAAAAAGTATTAAATTTTTAAAACCAAATAAAAATAATTCAGCTTCACGCTGTATCCTGCACGCAGCTGTTTTTGCAGAAGAAAACTAGTGTTCATACACTCCGTTCCCTATTTTCTACCGAATTTTTCGAGGCATTGCGTATTGAGTGGTGTAGCTCAATGCTGGGCTTTTCCTTTAATGTCAGAGAGAAGAAATGAAAATATAAATAAATAATAATTCATTCCCTCGTGTGGGAATCCAACCCACAACCGCCGCGTTACAGTCACATCCTTGTGCCCCTGCGTCACGATGGCCTATATAATATTTAAAGAATAATTGTGTTATTTTAGCGTATTTTTTTGACGTGTTAATGTGAGCCGAGCGTGCAAGCGAGAGTAGAGAACGAGCGATAGTCAGGAACGATTGAACTAAGCGTTCGGCTTGCTATCCATTCATTTTTCCTTATAATTAATCTGTATAAAGTAAAGTAAAATACTCTTTATTGTACACCGAATAATTAATTACAAAACTGTTTACAATGATACATAAAAAGCACAATAGGCGGCCTTATTGCTAAGCCAGCAATCTCTTCCAGGCAACCTTTGGATAGAGGAGAGCATAAAATTAAATTAGGAGGGGTGTACTAAATAATTGTACCTAATTAAATAAAAATATACGAATAGACAAATATATACAGGTATACATACATACATAGAATACATAGATACATTTACACATACAACATACACAAATAGGTATATACACATGTATACATACACATACATAAATACATACATATATAATAAGATTTTATGGGAATAGTAAATGTATTAATTAAATTTGTCAATTATACTTAAGATTTTTAAAGTGTTAAATAATATTCTTTCAGCCTTTTTTTAAAGGTCATTAAAGTTTGAGCCTGCCTGATTTTAACGGGTAAAGAGTTCCATAAGCGAACAGATTTAACAGAAAAGGAATTTGTAAAGAAGGAAGAAGAGTGGCAAGGGATTTTAAGAGAAAAAGTGTAATTGGAGCGGAGGGAGAAATTATGTGATTCACATAAAAACTTAAATCGTTCTTTGAGGTATGAAGGGGAAGATGGATTAAATAGAACGTTATACAGAAGACAAAGAACATGAGTATTCCGGCGAAATCGAATTGGGAGCCACTTGAGCTTTTTTCGAAATTCGGAAATATGGTCGTATTTGCGAAGTCCAAAGATGAACCTTATGCAGACGTTTTGGAGACGCTCAAGTTTATTTAATTGCTCCTCCTTTAAGTCAAGGTAACAACAATCGGCATAATCAAGAATTGGTAGTAGGAGTGATTGAGCCAACGCAACTTTAGTGGGAATGGGTAGAAAGCTACGTAATCGACGTAATGATGCAACAGCTGAAAAAACTTTCCGGCTTACTTCACAAATTTGGGGCTTCCACGATAGATGATGGTCGAATATTATTCCTAAATTCTTAACTTTCTCAGTAAAAGGGATTATTATTCCATCAAGTGATATATTAGGTAAATCGTTAAATGAGATTTGACAAATAAGCCTTGGGCTACCTATTACAATAGCTTGCGTCTTCTTAGCGTTTATCATTAAGCCCAGTGATTTGCTTCGTGTAGAAATAGTAGCGAGTTCTTGAGATAATGCTTTTATAGTATTCGGAAGATCATGCAACGAACATTGACGATATATTTGAAGATCGTCCGCGTAGAGGTGGTAGGGAGAAGCAAGATTGTGACAGAAATAGTTAATAAAGAGAGAAAATAAGAGAGGAGACAACACGCCACCTTGTGGAACACCAGCACGCACCGAAGTCCATTCAGAATAGGAATCCTGAATTCGGATACGTTGCTTGCGACCATACAAGTAAGAGTGAAACCAATCAATCACTTTAGGAGATATGTTAAGAGAATACATAATGGTCAATAAAATATCAAAATCTATAGTATTAAAGGCGTTACTAAAATCGAGCAAAATCATTAAAGTCACTTGATGATTATCCATACCTAAACGAATATCATCCGATACGTTAACTAGTGCAGTAGTCGTACTATGACCAGGCCTAAAACCGGACTGTAAGGAATTAAGTAGGTTATTGCTTACTAGATATTTACTAAATTGTTGGTTTACGAGACGTTCAAGGATTTTTGATAGGAATGGTAAAATTGATATAGGTCGGTAATCTGACATGGAGGAAGGACTGCGGTTTTTAGGCAAAGGAGTTAATTGGGCCTCTTTCCAAGGTGAAGGAAAGGTCCCGGTATTTATGGAGAAGTTGAAAATTTCGGTAAGAACAGGAATTAGAATGTCAAGGATTGGTATGATCATTTTACGACTAATGCAATCAGAGCCAACAGCGTCAGAAGTAATCGCCAATATATTCTCTTTAACATCACTTTCGGTAAATTGAGCGAAATTAAAAATAGGATTTTTAGGAGTGGGCAAGGCACGAATTTGATTCTGAGAACTTAATTTAGTGGTTACATCAATTGTAACAGAAGGAGAGAAATGCTTATTTAATTTGTTCAGATCAATATTACAAGGATTGGTGTATTGCTTTGCCTTCCCAACTCCAATTGTCTTGAGAAATTTCCAGACTTTTTCTGTGTTGTCTTCTTCAACAACAGATTTATGGATATGGCGTCGTTGATTATCCCTACACACCATGTTACATCGATTCCGAGCCTTAGCATATTTCTCACGATTACTATCTGAAGAGTCGTTTTTATATTTAGCTTTGGCACTAATTTTCTTTTGTTGTAATTTTTTAATGTCCTCCGTAAGCCAGGGAGCTGGTAGATGCTTAACACGTACAGGTCTAATAGGTGCATGATTATCGTACAGTTGGATTATAAGTGAGTTGAAAACAGCTACCTGATGCTCTACAGTACTTTCTGCGTAGACTATTTTCCAGTCAATTTTTGTAGCATCTTCCCGCAAACTTTCTAAATCCATACTCGCAAAGTTACGCTGGAAAAGAATTCTTAATTTTGCTTTTGGTGGTTTAACTTTATAAGAAAGAAAGATGAGGTCATGATAAGAGAATGCAGTAGCATTACATTGACCATGCTTTTCAACATGGTCAATGGAAGAGACTAAGATTAAATCTAAGAGAGAAGGAGTATAGTTTGGAAATGAGTGAGTAGAGGATAGAGGCAGAATGTGCATATTAACACTATTTACAACGGCCTTTAACCGAGCCGTTCGGCTATTATTTCTCAGCAGACATGTGTTAAAATCTCCCATAATAACTGAGTGCTTATATGAAGGAGTAAATTTTTCAAGCAGAATTTCAAGAGATTCGAAATAATCTACAGTAAGTGACGGGCTATAATACACACCTAGAAGAATTTTTGTATGTGTGAACGACAGTTCAATAAAAAGATGTTCAGGTCTAGCGGCATCACTTGCATTATAATGAGAGTAGTCGAGAACTGTAAATGGTATATGAGAGTGAAGATAAATTGCAACACCCCCACCAGTGCGCCCTGTGCGATCATTTCGAATCAGATGAAATCCAGGTAACGAATAAGCTATCGATGGCAGACAGGGCTTTAACCATGACTCTGATATCAATATGGCGTGCGCATTAGTATTTTCAAAAGAGGACAGAAGATCAGGATAGTGAGCTGGAATACTCTGTGCATTTATGTGAACCACATTTAGGTTTTTTGGAAAAGGAGAAAGATGAAAATTCAAACATTCATTTAAAGAAGGAATGCTTTGATAACTACTGTTAGATAAATCTTCTGAAACAGAAGAAAAAGAAAGAAAAGGCAAATCCTCCTTATCAGAGGAGGTTTCAGACATTTAAATAATATTATTGAAATCTTATTAATATTGACAAAAAAAAAAAAAGTTGTAATAACAATATATAAATATATATTTATACATATATATATTAATTATAATGATAATAATAGGTATATATGTAAAAAAAAACATACAATATATAATACGATAAAATATAAATAATTATATTTTTTATATAATACAATTATTGTAATATAATTACAATGTATAATAGATAAGTAATTAATGTAAATAAATTTATAAATGTATATAAAATAAAAGTAAATTCAACAAGTTTTTTTAAGTTTCCTATAATTTAAGTAAAAAAAATATTTGGAACAACGAGAGCTGTTAATTTATAGAAAAATAAATTAAAGGAGTTAATTACTTTATATAAAAAATAGTGACAATTCAGAGCTAACAGTTCAATTCATAAAAGTATGCAATTTTATGAAAAATTGTTGAAAAAATGTTTTCTTATGACGTCATCAAACGTATATAATTATAGTCCGTAAATCGACTTTCCTTTTTGAAAAATAGTTGGTGACGGTAATAGAGTAAACGGCACTTTGGTGCATTGCTGCACAAAGCAGACCGACGCTGTTATATGGCAGCAAATGAAGGAAGGAAGGAAGGAAGAATTAAAGAAAGATCTATGCTTGAGGCCAGTCGTGGCGCAGTGGCACAGAGTGTGACTGTAAAATCGACTGGTTTTGGGTTCGATCGCGGAGATAAAATATTTACTTACATTTATATTTTCATTTCTTCGCTTTGGTGTCGAGGCGAAGCGCGGCGTTGAGTTCCGCCACTAAACACGTAATGCCTCAAGAACTCAGTGGAAAGTGGGGAACGGTGTGTCTTAACACTAGGTTCCCTTTGCCTACCCTGCTGTGTACGGGATACCGCGTGAAGCTGATTTAATTTGATTTTTAATCTATGCTTCTATATCATTTTGTCTATTTATTCGCAGATACCAATTCTAATTCCCCAAAACTATACAGCATCAGATCTAGAGCCGGAACAGCGTGTAGCGTACTTCCGTGAAGACATCGGCGTTAATCTCCACCACTGGCACTGGCATCTCGTGTACCCATTCGACTCGGCGGACCGCGCTATAGTGGACAAGGACAGGCGCGGGGAGTTGTTTTATTATATGCATCAACAAATTATTGCTAGGTAATATATCAATATAAAATTATTATTTTAAATTATTATTTTACAACTAAAATCTAACCTTTTCTATCATTTCAAATATGATAAGAATTTTACCAAAAAGACACTCACATGAATGTATATGAAAATGATGTAGTAATATATGAATGTGAAAATTTCCTGAGACAAAGCGCGGCGCCGAGTTACGCGTCACTTAACACGCAATGTCTGTAAAATTGTGCAGTGCTTGAGGAACACAGGGTCTTAACACTAAGTTTCCTCGGCCTATCCTTATTATATGAGGGATACAGCGTGAAGCTAAACAAAATCATGAGAATACTAAACATACAAAAATTTCCACGTACCTCGAGACTTTGGACGGTTCCTAAGATGCGCGAGTTCGAGTCCCAGTACTTTCATATTTTTACGTCTTTTTAACTATATTCCTTTCCTTCGTGTTCAGTGTTACATTTATTTTAAAAAAAGCTAATTTTAAATCTTGTACATTGCAGATATAGCACAGAAAGATTGTGTAACAAGCTCGGTCGGGTCAATCGTTACAATGATTTCCGTAAACCCATCACTGAAGGGTATTTCCCTAAATTGGATTCTCAAGTTGCAAGTCGAGCATGGCCGCCACGGTAAGATATATTTTTTAAAGATTATAAAAAAGTATTTAAACATAAATAAACCCTAAGCAACTCGACATTACAACTTATATAAGGAGAAAAAAAACCTATTCACAAGCAAACCAACAAAACCAAACAAACAAAATATAACAGTGTTAAACAAGAAAATAATGAAAGGTATCATGAAGGACAAAAAAGGTGGACTCCAAAACCTTCAAAACACATCACAAAAAAAAGGAGTTTCTCCAAGAAGTTTCACTAACGCCCAATATTAATAACCTATCTCCAACGTCAATCTTAGATTGTTTCATATATCTATCCAATCTAGAGATTGGATAGATGTATGAAACAATCTAAGATTGACATTGGAGATAGGTTATTAATACTGGGCGTTAATGTACAAAACCATGGATATTTAACTGGAACAGCAATTGCAATAACGCCCGTAAAGTTACAAGAGAAATAAATAAAATAGCTACAATTTCTATTGAACTCTTTACTCCAACCTCCATTCAGTAGAAAAAGTCCTGAGACCACTGAACCCAAAACCAAGTGAAGTAAGAAAGGTAATTCTTAGCTAAAAATCAAATAAAGCCCCAGGTCCAGACGAGATCACAAATAACATACTAAAAGGAACTTTGAAATCAGTTATATCAGTTGTTATTAGTTCCTTTACTAATCGATATCTACAACGGACATTTATCAGAGCAATGGGCAATAAAGCACTTAAATCTCGAATTCAAAAAAAAACGCCCCAAAGAAGATACATATAGAAAATTATTAATTTGTAAGTAAACCAACTAAAGTGGAGGTGGACGATCGATGGTAATCGATTGGTGTCCAAGATAAGGTAAAAGAAGTAGAAGAAGACATTGAAGAAGATTGTAAAATGAAACAATATTAAGAATAGGTCGTAATGGAAAAGAGTGACTAGGTATCAAAATAAAGGAAAATATTAAAGCCTCCTTTAGTTTTGACAAAAGGCACAATGAGGTAAAATATTGTCATTTCTAATTAAAAGTTTTAAGAGATCTTATCTTTTTATTAGAAAAAAAAATTAGAAAAATAATATTATTAGTTAATTTAATTAAGTCCGTCGTAGCGCAGAGGCACAAGCGTGTGATTATAACGAGATGGTTGTGGGTTCAAAAAACACTCGGGGAAACGAATTATTAAAAAAACTAAACTAACTTCACGCTTTATCCCTAGGGGGGTAGTCAGAACGAATTATTATACATTAATAATTCATTTCATCGCTATGGTACCTAGGCAAAAAGCGCAGCGTTAAGTTCCGCCACTCAAAACGCAATGCCTCGAAATTTCGGTGTAAAGTAGGGAACGGAGTGTTTTAACATTAGGTTACTTATGTCTACCCTGCTATATGCGGGATATAGAGTGATGCTGAAAAAAAAATTGAGGCTGTCGTGGCGCAAAAGCTAAGCGTATAACCGTAATTGCGGCGTTAGTGTTTGATTATCGCTCAAGAAAATGAATTATTTAATATTTTTATTTTCTCGCTCTGGTATCAAGACAAAGCCCGCAATTGACTTCCGCCGCTCTATCGAGACATTGCATATTCGCAATGTCTCGAAAATTGGAAAGTGCTTGAGGAACGGATTGTCTTAACACTAACTGGGTTCTCCCTGCCTACCAATTAAATTAAAATTTTAATACATTCTCTTATAGGTTTGCATTTTCCGAAATCCGCGACTTGGACCGACCCGTGGAACAAATACGCAGCGACGTCAGTGAACTCGAAGCATGGCGGGATCGTTTTATCAAAGCTATCAATGATATGGCCATTATTTTGGTAATTTAGAGTTATTTTATTTATTTTTCCAATCTTAGCCTAAATAAACGCAAGCTATTTAATAAGTTAATTTAACTAAGAGACTGGTTAATGCTTACTTCATAAAAGCCTTAATTAAGATAAATACAGGAACAAAAAAGGTACGGAATTTTTAAGACATTTAATGAGTGGCGGAACTCAACGTCACGTCTTGTCTTGATACCAGAGCGAGGTCAAGAAAATGACAATAAGATATAATAATTAATGACCTTATTTTTCCCCAGCCCAACGGTCGTACAATGCCTTTAGACGAACAAACAGGCATCGATGTGCTCGGTAACTTGATGGAGTCCTCAATAATAAGTAGGAACCGCGAATACTACGGAGACATGCACAACAGGGGTCATGTGTTCATATCCTACGCCCACGACCCCGATCATAGATTTTTGGTAAGGCATACATAATATATTTTTGCTGTTGAATATTTTTTATAGGATTTTCTCATTTTTGTTTTTTTTTTAAGTATTATTTGTCTCATTATATAATTTTAAAGTTGTTTGTTCGTTGTGATATGATCACGTATTCCGTAATTGTCTATATAAAGTACCCCTATATTTAAATTTTAACATTAATCCCCTAAATAACATTACTCCCATAGTATCCAGATTTTTACATTTTACATATTCAAACAATAATCCCGAAATGCCCTCGCAACTCTTTTATAAATATCCAAAATTACAAAATTATTATCTATTTTAACCATTTTTTAGGAACTATTCGGTGTAATGGGTGATTCAGCGACCGCCATGCGAGACCCGGTGTTCTACCGCTGGCACGCCTATATAGATGACCTGTTTAATTTATATAAAACTAAATTACCGCCTTATGGAAGGGATAAGGTAAGTTCATTTTAATTTTTTGTTAAAGATATTCTACTAAATATATGAAATGTAGGAAAAACATTTAAGTGTTCAAAATGTTACTCAAAAAAATTTCGTCTGGGCATGTATTATATTTATTAGCTGTTCTTTATTATTATGGAATTAAGTTAGTATTGGTAATTATTGAATTGAATTGGTATTTGTATTCATTATTACTAAATAAAAAAACGTAGGCCGTTTATGAGATGGAAACGGTGTAAAGTTTTGTGAGCTATACAATTTTGTAAGCACGGATATTGAAATTTTGACAAGTCTGTTTCAATATAAATATTCAAATGTTCTACTTGTCTAAAATCAATTATTTCATTTGAGTTTATTAAGATTTTTTGTAGTGTATGTCTTTTATCTTCTTTAGGTTTATATCTAACAATATTAACAATAGAAGCTTCACCTATTTCATCATTTTCACCTATGAACCGCAAGCCTTGGACATAAGAATTATGAATCTTCAGTCTATATTTTTGAATCAATTCCATAAGCTTACCCACGTTTTTTCGTGCTTTCGGAACACTCTTCATAGGGTTTCGAGGGTCTGCCACGTTTTACAGATGTATTCAAGTTGATTTCTTGGGATGTTGTAGCATAATTACCACATGCATTCAAATTAACTTTAAATCCACATCCAACCATGTCGAGTTTTAGTTGTCAAAACGTTATCTTTTTCGTTATCCATCGTTCGTTGTATTTTGTTACAAATTGTTTTGAATGCTGCTTATATAGTTTGTACTTCTGATGCTCGACAAATTGAAGCTCTCACTTAAGTGATAATTGAAGGGAAAAAACTTCTGAAATAGAAAACTATTTAAATATTAATTTAAACTATTTAAATAGTTTTCTATTTTAGAAGTATTTTTCCTTCATTTATCAATGTGCATAAGATACGTCTGCGTCTACTGCAAATGAATTTGCTCATGTTGCACAAAATATATATATTTAACTAAAATATATATGTTCTGTACAACATGTAGTTAGTAACAGTATTGGAAACAATGTGGAAAAGTTCGGTTACTTAAATGAAAGCAAAACTAATTAATATGTACTTATTTAGAAAACGTATAAAAATTTGAACGTAGCGGGACTCAAACCCGCGCCTCCAGAACTCCAGGAGGCTCCTAAATAAGTATTTTTCTCCTAAATAAATATTTTTCTTTCCTAAGTGTGGAATAACACTTTAAAAAATGTTTAAGAATAATTAATATGTATTTAGATAAAAAATATGATTTAAACACGTTCTTGGTTGGAATGACTGCAAGAAACGTTATCATTCAAAGCATTAACGTTATGTTTCAAAAATAACATTCTTATTTTCCATATAAAAATAAGCCCTCTGGTAGTTTTAGTTAAGATTATAAAACAAAAAAATATATATATAAATTGGATGCCAGTTGTTTAAAATAAAAGAAGAATTGATACCATCTCTTGGCTTTTTTTCTCTAAATCAGAATGGCGCAAATATGCGTAAAATTATATTCTTTTGACTAATTCTGGAATAATTGTAGTGTATGTATAATACTATAGTTTTCTTGTCACCAGCATCAAGCGGCAACGGTGATAACTGGTGATAACATTTAAAAAAACGATAATGTTAAAATATACCACTTCAAAATATTTAAAGTATCTTTTTAAAGACAATTATTTATTAAAAATTAATGATATTTCCTTAATAAGAGAGTAAGAGATAATGGGCTTTACAAAAATGCGTAATATAATATATAGTTACTACAGAAACTCATATAAAAACTAGCGCTTAAATATTGTCATATGCACTATGGAAAATAGGGAAATATTAAAGTGTATTGGATACTTTAAACTGTAATCAAAAATAAATATCTTATTCTATTCACAAGTTAGCCTATTTTATCATATTAAACAATCAACTGAAGTTTGAAATTACGAATCTTCTTTCGATTATTTCTGAGATGCTCTCATATGAGAGCGCTCCACTGTGCGCAGGGGCACAAGCGTGCTACTGAACACGCGACGGTTGTGAGTTCGATTTCCATTTGGGCGAATGCAATAATATTTTGATTTCTTCGCTTTGGTATAGAAGTAAAAGTGCGGCGTTGAGTTCCGCCACTCATTTCGCAATGCCTTGAAAATTCGGCGGAAATATGGGAACGAAATGTCTTAATACCAGGTCCCCGTGTTTTCTGTCTACCCAGCTACGTGCGGAGTACAGCCACTACAAAAAAAAAATATTAAACCAAACCAATATTAAACCAAATAATAAAATCTTATAATAATACATTTTTCAGTTGGATTTCCCCGGTATCCGAGTGTCAGCGATCTCGGTCCGTAGTCGAGGGCCATTAGGTGGGGGTTCGAATCAGTTAAACACCCAATGGGAACAAAGTAATGTAGAACTGAGTCGTGGTTTGGACTTTATGCCGCGTGGTAGTGTTAACGCACGTTTTACCCATTTGCAGCATGATGAATTTGAATATAAGTAAGGGACAGTATTTTTTTCACTTATTTTTTTCTCGCTATATGAGCGCAACGTCTACCCGCAATGTCTTAACTGCTATATATATAGCAGCTAAGACATTGCAGGTTCCATGGCACTAACTATTTTTTAAATTATGAATTTGATAAATTTACATCAAAATAGTTGGAGTTGCATAATATAGAATTGATTTTGTTATAAATTTTTACGAAAATATAATTTAAAAAAATCTTGTCATCCATAACGTCCAAAGTGAAAACTCAAAAGCTATTATTAGAAAATTTCTTGAACCGAATTATAAAAATATGTTAAAAATTAAATTACTATTCTGTTCTATTAATTCAACAGTATTGAAGTAAATAACTCAAGTGGAGCAGGAGTTATGGGCACTTTCCGTATCTTCATAGCGCCGGTTTTGGATGAAAACGGTAAACAGCTACCGTTTGTGGAACAACGTCGTCTTATGATAGAATTGGATAAATTCTCACAAGCCAGTAAGTATTCAAGTGGAGAATTAAATTTAATGAACTTGCCATTTTTATTCTTTACTTTGAAATAGGCAGGATTTGAAATTGTAAAATTTGCGTGTTTTATGTACCTATGTGTTTTAAATAATTGTTTTCTTCAATTGCCACTATTTTTATCCCATATAACAGGATGAGCTAATAAAACTTTTAATGCCCAGTCACTCCATTTTCCACTTTCCCCCTCGATTTGTGACACTGCGTTTAAGAACTTAATAGGATTTTTTTGTACAAGAACGGGGAAATAGAATTAATTTAATTATTCTTATTATACAACTCAATTGGAACTAACCCCACAATAATTATTTATTATCAAACGATTTTAGAATGGCCTCAAAATATACTCATAAAAACACATATTATATTTAACCAATTTATTTTCTTCCAGTCAAAGCTGGTAGTTCCACCATAAAACGCAGCAGCGTATTATCCTCTGTCACCATCCCCTATGAGAGGACGTTCCGCAACCAGAATTCAAGACCTGGTGACCCTGGCTCAACAGCAGCAGCCGACTTCGACTTTTGCGGGTGCGGCTGGCCTCATCACATGTTGATACCTAAGGGAACTCCAGAAGGTTACCCAATGGTGCTGTTCTGTATGGTGACCAATTGGAATGATGATAGGGTAAGTAAAATGTGGTGTGTATATTTAACAATATCTTTATTAGCCACTTCAAATAGTTTACAGGTTAAGAGATCGCAAATGTCCAGGTCCAATGGGATTCAAATACAAATTCTACCAAACAATATTCGAACCCACAACCCTTTCAAATACATATATTGATTTATATGAATACTACTATTATACCTTTTATTTTATATCTTTGTAAACTGACTAACTTACTACTATTATTATATTTGTTCTTTCTGTCTGATCCAATAGACAAAGACTGACTTAACGCGTCAATGCCTTTTTAATTTGAGTTTTATATTATTATATTAACTTAGTTATATTTACAAACCTCTCCAGGTAGTACAAGACCTGGTGGGTACTTGCAACGATGCATCCTCCTACTGCGGTATAAGAGACCGGAAATATCCAGACCGACGCCCCATGGGATTCCCCTTCGACAGACCAGCCTCTGCCGCAACTTTAGGGGATTTCCTGACAGCCAATATGGCGGTAACGGAATGTAAAATCAAATTTACGGATGCCGTACGACAACACCAACAGTAAGTTTACGATTAGAATTTGAATGCAGTGTAAACGGGTTGCTTTTGTTTTGTATTTGAAATTCGAAAAAAATTGTTAACATTTTTTTATATAGAATTTTCTTGTGTGTAATATAATTGTTGAATTAATTGCGTTTGAAATTAAAAAAAAACATATCTTTAGGATGTGGTTGCAAAAAATTATTAAGAAAGCTATAGAATTTTTTTATTGAGTTTTTTATTCTTTTTTGGATTTTAAAAATTATCTTGTTGTAAAAAAATATATAATGAAAAAGTAAACCAGTTAAATACTTCATTTTTATCTAAAGCACACCAGTAACGACGCAAATTTCTTTGCTACTAACTAATGATCGGGAACATGAACCCGCGACTCAATATTGCGGCTGCACGGAGCACTACACCGCAGAGGATATTGACTCTCTCATTAGAAAACCGTATTATTATATTAAATGTAATCATAAAAATCATATATTTTGAAGGAAAAATCTGTTTTTAAAAATTTTAAGTTAAAAAATATATATAAATTGTCGTTACTGGTGTACGAGTTGGCTTTCAAAATGGACTTCGATTTTTAGTTTTACTTATAATTAGTTTTAGTCGGGTCACTTATTATAGTATTAGATATTAATTATGTACATTTGTAAATACTTTGTAATTCATAAGACTGAATAAATTAGCCTTTCACCAAAAATGACTATTATTTGCCGAGTGTTCTGAAGAACTGTTTGACCTGTTACCATCCGCCGAATATCCACCACACCACCTGGATCCGTGGCACTCCACTACTGTGCGGTTTCGTAGGAATTTCCTTCCGTGCGCCACTCAACTGTGGAATGCTCTATCTGCGGCAGTGTTTCCAGGTCGATACGAGCTGGGTACCTTCAAAAAGCGCGTCCATCCCCCTTAAAGTCCGGCAACACACCTGTAGCATCTCTGGTGCTGCACGGGGTCGTGGGTGGCGGTGATCACTTACCATCAGACCGAACGCTCGTTTGCCTTGTCTTTTTCCATAAAAAAATAACACCTTCACCTACACCTTTTCATAACTCCATATAATAACATAGTGTTCCCTTTTCGTTATAAATAGATAAAAATGTTTTCCGTGATAAATTGGTCTTGCAATAAAAATGAATATAAAAAAAATCTGTAGCGGGTTCGATGTTCACTCGGGGGAAATTGTGGCGTTGAGTTATGACAGCCAACACGCAATGAATTGTTGAATTGTTAATGGAGAATGGAAGTCTTAATGGGGAACTGATTGTCTTACCGCTAGGTTCTCTCTGCCTACCCTGCTTTTTGCGGGCTAAAAAAAACAATAATACAAAAAATTGTCACACATCGTACACTGAGATCAGATGACACAGTTTCGTTTCAGTTATTTATTTTATTTATTTATAAGCAAGTCAATGAACAGAGCACTTTGATGAGAATTATCTTTGACCCTATAAATTCCATATATTCGATACGATGGATAGGGTAAGAAGTGATGGTTCTGCTCATATACTAAATATGGAGTATAGCAGTATTGCAGCAGCCTAAAATATGCAGTTTTTTTTAGCAAATATTGCTAAATATATATATGTTAGCGAACTCGTGTAAAAGAGTGTAGATGTAGGTGAAAAAGACAATATAAGCAGTAGAATTGTGTCAATCAGGGGCAGTTGCTTGTAGGCAACGGCCCCTTTTGGAAGGAAACTAGTGTGAATTAATGTTATTGGGGGATACATATCACTTATTGTAATTACATAGAAAGTCTTACCTAATAGTTTAGAAATATATAGACGATATGTGTTTTTATTGTGTTTTTTAAAAACGTTAAACGCTTCCGATTTCTAACAATATATTATATTTCGTCGCAAACATTTTCAATTAAACACTGACAGAATTACCTGGCAAAAAAAAGAGTTAAAATTATCATCTCTATCTCTATATATAATAAGACAGTAAAAATATTTTGTCCTTACATAAATGTACGTACATAATTACTTGTACATAATTTTGTCGGTACATAATTACTAAAGCAATTTTGACTGAAATGGATAGAGGGACACTTAAAAAAAATAATATTATATAATAGAAAGCAAAAAGATTTTTTTTTAATTACTTGTCTGTCTGTCTGGCTGTCTATTCGTATGGTCACATTTTTCTCTGAAAGTACTAAACCGATTTACTTGAAAGTTTCACCAATTCCTTTGTTTTAACTCAACTTAACAATTAAAGTTTGTTTCATCAAGATCGGTTTGTTATGAGGATTTCGCTTAATCACTTTTTAAAAAAGTATAAAAAGACTTAAAAAAAAAGAATAAAATGTTTATTGAGAAATACTTATA
>JAAIXJ010000032.1:869673-888744 GCA_013403705.1 Heliconius hermathena | reverse complement strand
GGAAATGGATTCTGTTAATTATCCTTTAACACCCTGGCTAATGTTTTTTTTAAATATTTTCAATGTACAGAAACGACTTTTCTACAGATTTATTATAAGTATAGACTTCGTTTTCGTTTTCGCATTTTATGACCCCTGCCGTGCTATTTCAAATTACATCCCATTGTGATTGAAATTTGCAGCTAGTCGGCAAGCAAGATGTGTGGTCAAGAAATTCATATGTTCGATTTACACCCAAATTCAAGTAATAGCGTGTTGAGTCGCAAAGCAAAGACATCTTTTGTCTTAAGAAAACGGGCAAATAAAAAATATTAAAATATATATTTTTTTATATAATTAGTAGAATACCACTGTGCCCCGAGGGTCTAAATTTTCAAAGATATTTAATTTATTGACTAGCAGCCCACATGCCTTCGCCTACTTGAACGATACGAATATTTATTTACTTAAGAAGTTAAACGTATTTATGAAAAAAAAAAAAAATTTAGTATGGTTATTCATACTCTTATTTTATTTGATTTTGGTCATGGCACACACGGTTTTTGCTGCGAAAATCCCGATTTCGCGAAAATTAAATAGTGGGTTCAGCTGTTCCGCTGGTTTAGCTGGAGTCATTGCGGGTTGACTCTCGGAACTCAAATATGAAATGTTTCCTTGTGTTTCCTGTGAAATAATATTATATAAATATAATAATATAATATCTGTATAGATTAAAATTTTCCATTACAGCATACTGTATAACTTATATTATAAGGCGACTTCTTAGAAATTGTTTGGATTGTTGTAGTTCTTCAATAGATGTTCATTGTTTGATATGTCAATGGAAAATGTTCATTTCACTCATAAGTTTTTTAACAACGCATTTCTTTATTTCTTATAGTTCAGCTGGACCACTATAATTTTACATCAGGTGTGCCAGTCTTTAAAATCAAGTATAGCAAAGATTCTGTGCAGGCCTTACAACTACATGCATATAATAAAGAAAAGGTCTCATCCGTCCAATAGTTCCCACCATGTTTGATGAGATGTGTTTTAAAGACTTAATTTTAATTGTTTCGCTGTATCCTTCTTCATTTTATTTAATTAAAACAAGAGTTTGTTTGATGTTTGTGAACTAGATTGTTGGAACATGGTTGCGCTATTAAGGGGATTACTCGTAAGGTATACGAGACTAAAATATTTTATCTTTAATTTGATGACTAACGTAGACACTGTTGCCATTTAATTAGCAAAAAGCCGGACAAGCGCGAATTAGGCTCGCCCACCGAGGGTTCCGTACAAAATTTGGAGTCATTTCATTTGATATCTCACTTGAACCAGCGGTTTTAATACCAAATTTTGGCCCAGGTTTTTAGCCTATATTTTTTCACAAATATATAGTTTTCACATTTTTCCTCACTGGTACTACCGGAAGTACCCTATTCATTTCTATTCCTTTTATAGTGTCGAAATACGCGTTTTTTGCTATTTAAGGCTATTATTTTTATGAATTTAACCACGAATGAATAGTTTTAATTTTTTTTCCTCAACTAGTACTACCTGTAGATGCTAGCTGCTAAATTTCATAATTCTAGGTTAACTGGAACTACCCTATTAATTTTGATTCTCTTTATAGTGTCGAAATACGCGTTTTTTGCGATATAAACGATCATTTCTTTTTTCTAAGTAAATATAGAAATATGTTTCTTATCAGGTAATCATGGGGCCGTAGATCTAAGTATATGGTTTGAGTTTTCAACTCGTTATCTCCAAGCGTTCCTGAGATAAAGGTCTTGACCGACAGACAGACAGACCGACAACAGAGAGATCTTATAAGGGTTCCTTTATTTCTTAAAAAGTACGGAATAATAAAAATACTAAATATTATTTATTGCCATTTAAATATTACCTATATATATAATTTTTAATATGAAAATTAAATTCCGAAAATATTACATTGCAATAATTTATTAAGTATATCGTAATACGATATACTTAATAAATTAATGCAATGTAATATTTTCAGAAGTTCCACTGGAGTACTAATAGTACTCCAGTGGAATGCATCACAATGTTGGGTCACTACGTCATGCTCAATTGGCAGCACCGGCTGGCTATTCCCAACTCATTGGAATTTTGCGATTTCCGTTTGAACATGTAAGTTGATTAAGATTATGTATTAAAATGAAAAGGTTTAATATATTTGTAATATCTACTTCTAGTTCTACCATTTTTTATTTCATGTTTAAAACTGTATGTATCTATTTATAAAAGAAATCAAAATGGAATTGATTAGTAACAGTAAAAAGAAGTAGCATGCTACAATAGCTAAATAATTACAAATATATTGGTTGGTACACATTTGCAATATTATTTTGATTTTGCTGCTTCAAGTAACAGAAATAAATAAAATTAATACTTAAGCGAGAAAATAAAAGTAAAATAGAATGTGTTAGGAATGTCAATAGCGACAGTGAGCGCAGGCAGATAGGTGGTTATAAGAACGAAACATTTTCATCTTACACAACATCCTCGAAATACAATCTCCTTACACTGCACTTGAACATGAATATTTTTGGAATCTTTCTTTCTCTTGGTATCTAATCATGCTTTAATATTTTCTGCACTTTTTAATTTGATAAAGATATTTTGTAAACCCAATCTGCATGTCAGTTGCTAAATTTTCTCAAAAATTAATGCCTATAATCATGAACTCGTATGAGACAGCCTTGGTATCCAACAATATAAAAATGAATCAGACCGAAAACTGTATAGAATTAGTTGCCTACGTAGAAAGTGTTGATCTGTTAAAGTGATTTTATTATCTTACCTATATAAATATTCACAAAATTATCAATGTTATTCACTTAAATTTGAAGTTCACAAGAATACACTTCATTTTAAAGCCACCGGAATGGAATAGAATAAATTACAATATTGTCCATTGTGTTTAAAATTATAGTCGGATTTAAATGCGTGTGGTAAGTACGTGTAATGTTTTGTATTCGTTGCACGATGCGGTAGTGTTGCAAAAATCGAAATGACGCGCCACATACGCGACCACGCGAGCCTTCTGTGCACACTCGCGAGAGACTTAATACTGAATAGTGAACAGTTCGGTCGAACCTTATCATCCGTTCTCGTCGGATGCCTGCAAGTCGCGACAGACCCCAGACGCTGCAGCCAACGCCAGTGCACTGCACTCATTTAATTAAAATACTGGCGCAGAGAACATAAAGTTATTATGAATACTCTCTCTGCAAATATACTTTAGCTACTGTATTGCATGTGTCAGAGTAACCGAAGGTGCAGAGGCGTGGAAAAGTGCGGGGCACCGGGGCACGAGGTCGCCGTGCAACCTACATTTTGCTTATCGTGTAGAGTATGCCCTCCTTTTCATTAACTAAGTTAGCTTGAACGAGTTTCTCATCATTTCGACTGGTTAACTTGCATTTTTGTAATTTTAAATTATTTTTTAAAAACAAAATTTTTATATTATTTATTATTTGTTCGAGTTGTAAGATTCGGTGTATTGCTCAGTTTTAGCAGCTTATTGGCGCAATGAGTGTTAGGATAAACATTAGACAGGGAAACTTTGATTGAAGTTTAATATGGAGGCAACAAACAAGTTAATGTGTAAATGACCCGAAGACGCAAGATACATAAACTATATTAAAGTTAAATTAGATTAATAAATAATGTAAAATACGAATATTATAAGAATATAGGTACGTTCTATATAAACGAGTATAGATATGTAGTGTAGTATTCTTATAATATACAGCATGTTGAGCCGCCACCTTTGCCACTAGCTTTGAGTTCCGCCAATCAACCCGCAATTTTTAAAATTCGGCGGAAAGTGGGAAACGGAGTGTCTTAACACTAATCCCTACTATAAGCGGGATACAACGTGAAGCTAAAAAATGTACTTAAATATATTGTTTTGAAAATTATTGTTACAAAATATACGTGTACATATTCTATGGGTATAGAAACAAGAATTATGATAAAAATATTTTATTTCGTAAGATATATCGGTAAATAAATAATTTTCTTTATCTTCATTATGTTAAATATAATAATTTTAAAAATCTTATACCATATGGTATAAGATTTTTAAAATTATTATATTAATAATATATATTTATAATATATATTAATAATATATATTTATAATTCTATTTGAATAACTCAAAAGTATAAAAGCCAATGCTATGATTTAAAAATTAATATCCCAGCCGGATGTTTCATCTGGAGGTAATTTGTCTTTGGGATATTTATCAAAGTTAGACAAATCGAGATCATTAGCCACTGGCTGTATCAGTGGTGCCTTAAGCTTGCCTTCCCGCAAGCCTTCCCAGTCAAAACCCAGGAACCATCTGAAAATTTATCAAAATGAAAAGTAAAAAAAAATAAAAAAATACATATTTAAAAAATGTAAGCAGCTTTTACGATTTAAATTAAACGTTGTTTTAATAAATTTTTTTTTCAGCTTCACGTTGTAACCCGCAGACAGCAGGGTAGGTAAAGGGAACCTAGTGTTAAGACACTCCGTTCTCCGCACTCCACTTTCCGCCGAGTTTTGCAGGCATTGTGTGTTGAGTGGCGGAGCTCAACGCCGCGCTTTGCCTCGACACCAAAGCGAAGAAACGAAAAAATCCCCTCGAGTGGGGATCGAACCCACAACCAGTCGATTTTACAGTCACACTTTGTGCCTCTGCGCCACGACTGGCCTTTTAATAATTATGTGTATTAAATTACATTTATATTTAAGCACATCCATATACATATTAATTAAGAATTTAATTGGCGTTACAGTATAAGAAATATATTATTTACTTTTGATTTTTAATATCCACGATTCCATTTTTAAGATAGCCAAGTCGCTCGGCGGGCACTGCGCGGCAAAGTTTACGAATGAGCATCTGCGCCGATTTGGGCACACGGGGGTGAAAGGCGACAGCATCGATGCCTCGCAGTATGAGGGTGTATGTCTTCATGTGGTCTCCGCCGGGAGCCCGGAACGGTGGCTTACCCACTAGCAGCTCATGCACGAAAACACCCAGTGCCCAGCAATCTACAGCACGGTCATGACCCTAAAAGAAATATTTTTTTATGTGATTTCTCGCAAGAAATATAACTCCATCGAAAATATAGCTCCTTTTCACCGTGCTTCATTAACTGTGACATGTGATAAATGTCCTATTAATTCAACGGCTAACGCTAAGTACATTGTCTACCAACTGGCGCTAATTGAGTGTGAACCAAACTGGCAATCAGTTTACAATAACATTACAATAACAACGGCAGGTCATAGGAGCGAAAAAGATTTTCGTTAAGGAATTAATCATTTTGAAATTCGTGTTTGCTCCCTAATAATAATATTTAAAATTGGATATCCTTATCTTGTTAAACCTATTTAGTGAATACTTATTCCCATGAAAAGTGTATCTATGAGTTGACTACAAACATAATTTAGAGATCTAAAGTAAGATAAAAGAATATGGATTTATTCCATATTCTTTTATCTTACTTTGGAGAAATCTAAAGTAAGATAATAGAATACAACTTAGCAACAACAGTACAAACCTTATTGAGAACAATTTCAGGCGCGACATATTCAGGAGTGCCCGCAAATGTCCATGTTTTACTGTTTGCACTTAACCTTTTCGCAAATCCAAAATCAACCTGTAAGCCAAAGAAGAGCATCTTATAATAATGTAAAAATATGCTAGCTATTTAATTTATAAAAATAGAATGTATTACTCACTAATTTAATATAACCTTGTTTATCCAGCATAAGGTTTTCAGGTTTTAGATCTCTATAAATAATATCTTTGGAGTGTAAATACTGAAAAGCCTCGACCACACAAGCGACCATAAAGCGAGCTATATTTTCTGGAAAATATCGCTGTTTTTGGAGTATTGTCCACACGTCGCCACCTAACACAGGCTCCATCAAGAAATAAATATATTTATTATCTTTGAACGTACTATAGAGTCTGTAAATAATTAAATTAATTTAGATATGCACATAACTTTTTATGCTTTTCTTTACGTTAACTTTTCTTTATATTATATATATATATATATATATATATATATATATATATATATATATATATATATATATATATATATAATGATATTACCTGCAAATAAATCTACTATTGCAGATCATCATAATATTTTTCTCATTAAAGGCATGTTCTTGTTGTTGTTGCTGTACCATCTCTACTTTCTTTAAACATTTAAGAGCAAATGTAAGGGATGGGTTTCGCTTGTACTGAACTAGCTCCACGCGCCCGAATCCACCGACTCCCATAGTGCCGACTATTTCTAGATCCTTTAACTCCACGAATTGGTACTCTAAATAAATAGGAAAATACAGATATGGTAGTTCCATACTTTTTTGTAATTCATAATTATTGTGAACAATGATATACTAAGGACAGAAAACATTTAAAGAATCTTAAAAAATTAACATAGCGGGTCTCAGACCCAGACGGGACGGTTAACGAGACGTGCGAGCTCGAGTCCCGCAAATGTACAAACTTTTACTATACTTGAATGTATGATTTCTAAATATTTTAGGTATTACATGTATTATATTAATACTAGAAACATATAAAAGAAAAAAGACGCTTAAAATAAAATGGCTAACAATGGCATTGATGATTTAATAATTAGTTAATCAGCTATCGCGTTATTTTGACAGTTTCATGGAATTTAATTATTTCCAAATAAAGACATAAATTTATAATAAAATTAAATCAGCTTCACGCTGTATCCCGCACACAGCAGGGTAGGCAGAGGGAACCTAGTGTTAAGACACTCCGTTCCCCACTTTCTGCCGAATTCTGGAGGCATTGCGTGTTGAGTGGCAGAACTCAACGCCGCGCTTGACCTCGACACCAGAGCGACGAAATGGAAATATAAATTTAAGTAAATATTTCATCTCCTCGAGTGGGGATCGAACCCACAACCAGTCGGTTTTATAGTCACACTTCGTGCCACTGCGCCACGACTGGCCTCATAAATATATAATATTTGAGGAATATGTGCAAAATGTGAGTAGCTAAAGATAAATAGTGTAATTAATCGTCCTAATTTGTCTTATCGTTGCTCGTAGCCACATAGATAAATGTAAGTATATTAATCAGTCATATGTATTGTCTTTGACCTTACCGCTTTTAATAACTGAGGTTTTTTTGTGTTGAGAAGGCCGTGGATCTGAGTGTCTTACATTCTTCAGTTCTTCTAAATTGCCCAACAACTCTGTAAATGGTCTAAAAAATAAAAATAATTATTTTAAGTTCAAATGACATAAGTATTCAGGCGATGTTACTTAGATAAATAAAATTATCCTTTTACGGCGGGACGACATAAATTGAAGCTTTTTAGTCATTTGAATAATATGATAATGTTCTAACGCAGGTTTCAAATGCGCTCAATTAAACAATATTAATTTTTACGTTGTTATATTAGAACAAAATTATTTAATTTAATTTACCCGCGTTCCAATGTTAAACATTCGACGCCAGGAGGCAGCGCTGTAACAGTTGCAAGACGTCTATCTTCGTGAAGTAGTGCCTGTTCTCCGAAGTAATCTCCTCTCCGAAGAGCACCAACACGTCTTTCTTCGCCATCTTCTTCACGTTTACTTACCACCACTGTACCGCCACGGATTAAATAAAATTTATCACCACGGTCACCTTGACGCACTACTGCTGTACCAGCAGAGAAGAACTCCTGCCAACGCAAGAAGAATCTCATTTTTACAGTTCTAATTTAACGTTTTCATGAATCTTGTTCGTTTCAAATTATTAATCACAAGGCTGCAATACGCACTAATCAGTTTATGTATTTGGATCGCGGCCATATCAACAATTATTACTTACAATAATTTATAGATCTTTAATAAGCAAAATTTTAGGTACTACTCTATTCCCTATAAATAAAAATATTTTGTTGCAAATACACCAACTTCTACTAATACTCTTGATACTCTTGTATAAGATTATTGGATATATTTTATAATTTACCCTTTTTAAAAAGTCAGCAATTTTAGTCAATTCAATAGGATGAATTCCTTGCAATAAAGGTACAGAGGATAAAAATCGTATGTTGTCCTCTTGCTCTTGGCGGCCACTGCGCACCATAATTTTTTGAAACACACGTCTTTCTAAAGTCCATACTTTTGCCTCTGTTATACCTAAAACGATATAGAAATGTTTCTCTTTTGTTTAAAGTACTTAGTGCTAAAGATTCTGTATTTCTATCGGATTAACAATACTTACACCTTATGGAAGCAAATCTCTTTGCTTTATATAAAATAGCTAGTTCCCCGAAAGCTTCACCAGGACCAAAATTCTTAACAACTTGGCCTCCTTTTAATACTTCAAATTGGCCATATGCAGAAACGTACAAGTGGCTTCCACTTTCACCTTCACGAATCATCAAACTACCGGCAGGAAATTGTTGGGGAACCACGGCCTCTACTACTGCACTGAGACGCTCCTCGTCCATTATATTTTTCAAAAAATCATTAGCCATTATCGCCTTTTTGATCTGTTCAGCAGACCTAACATTGAAAAAAAAATGCATAAAGTTAACAAATGGAGTCACAGCAGTCTATTTTTATCAAATAATTGATAAAAACCTATGTTTGTGATCTTGATGTGTTAATGGGTATTGATAGAGTTCCTTTTATTTGTGTAATCATGACTAAAGATAAGAATGACAATGTTGTTTTTAATTCCAACTTATAAGTATTAAGCATACATATATGTAAATACGTTTTAAATAAAGTCACTTACTTTTCATCTTTCTCAAATTTGTCATAGTTCAAGTCCGTGGGAAATCTTCCAGCGTCAAGTGGAGCATGCGGTGCGATGATACCCCGCTTCCTACGAGCACGTTTCTCAGGATCAGATTGAACTAAGTCAGAAATTGTTTTACGGCCGGCACTGCTTTTCCGTTCATCTCGGTATTCGGAATATGAATCCCTATGGTCGTTATAACTTCCGGAGGATTTTTCACTTTCTATACTCATGTAACTGGATTTTTTACTAGAACCTGCGGAGTCCACTGGAAGACTAATACTCTTTTTGAAATGTGAAACATTTCCATTGACAGGTCTACTTTCGAATCTTGTAACATCTGGAGCAAATTCGGGCAGTCTCTAGAATGCAATTAAATTTTATAAAGAAAAAATATAATATAAATACATTAGCTTCACGCTGTATGCCACAGCGTACACACAGCGTGTTAGGCAAAGGGAACCTAGTGTTAACACACTCCGTTCCCCGTGTTTAGATACATCAATCAGCATCATCGATTACAATTTGTACGAATATTATTTAACAGACAGTTATTTATTATTTAACTTTATTTATTAAATTATTCTTGCTAAAAATTAAGATGATCATGCTCAAGAGATTTTAATACCTTAAAAGGAAATTAATATGAGTATGAAAGAATAAAAGATGCAAGAGTGAGTGGTAAGAAACTTGAAAGATAGGAAGACTTCGGATGTCCTTCGAGAAATTATTGTCGATGATACTATGTATAGAGGAACATCATTTAAAACCCATGAGGACGGACCCAGGATGTGTGAAAGAATTGATAACAAGGGACCAGGGATAAAGAGGTATGCACGCGAGGAATCGTGGTGTTTTCTATACCTACTTAAAAATAGATATCTAAAATCACTCAACATTACTATTTCTCACTTCAAGTGTTTTTTAGGGTTTCGTACCTCTTGAGAAAAAAAAGCAACTCTTATAAGATCAATTTGTTGTCCGCCTGCCTGTCTGTTAAGAGCATTTATGTCAGAAACGCTTGGAGATGTCGAGTCGAAATTGAAACCATGAAAAAGTAACAAAAAGTAACATTTTGTAAGTAAATATGGAAAAACCATTGAAAAAATCGTATTTCTATATTTAACTTACAAAAAAATTATAAGACAAGACCATAATTACGACAAATTATTACTCCGGTATTACATGTATGTAATGTTTAGATAGCATGAGGATGTACATGAAAACATTTTGTAGCGTTATATTAGTAAAAACTTTTAAAATAATTAAAAAAAGTAGGAAACTATTTATTTTAATCCCCTTCATAGCATCGCATTACGCTTTTTTTTGAGATATAAACGGCCATATCTTTTTTTTTAAGTAGGTACATGTAGAAATACGATTTTTTCAGGAAATCATAGGGCCGTAGATTTGAAACGAACGGACAGACAGTAAAGTGATCTTATAAGAGTTCCTTTTTCCTTAAAAGGTACGGAAAAAAATCAAAAAATAACGTATTACATACAAGGCCCTATACGAAATATATATTTTTAAAATTAATCGTACTAAATTAAATCGGTTTGTTATTTGAATGATGAATATAATACAGATACAATCACACCAAATATGTTATCTTTTTTTACATCTTAATAATCATTTCGGCTGATTATGTTTTATATGATTATGAATAGCTTTGATCTTTACCTTCTCGTATTATTACATAACACAATATGTGTGAAATGTTGTTTTTTTATAGAATTGTTTAATACTCATTTCGAAAATTGAATATGTTCACTGTGACTTTTCAAATAATGATGAATGAATATATCTGCCAGCCTGCCGCTTGTGAATCCTGGAAATTACTAGAAAAATTAAAAGAAGATAGATAGAATAAAAATAAATAAATAAATAAACTTAAAGATTAGGAAAATTAATAAAATCCACCATACCGTCATAAGACAGTAAACTAAAGCTATCGATGCTCTTTGCCACTCGCAGAAGCTAAATTAGTAATGAGGTGGAAATGTAGCCAGACCTACAGACAATCTTGGACCATACACACTACATCATGGTTAGGAACATCGCGCCAAAGATAAAAGAGTAGACCATTTGCGTGTTGGGCACCTGGACCTTTATCTTCTATTGAGAAGGGTTCTTACAACTGCACATAATTTATACCAAAAATGGTGAAAAAAAAAACTATTCTATGTTCCGCTAATAGATAATTAAGTACTTATGAAATTTAATATTTATTTGAATTTATAGTTCCGCCACTCAACACGAATTGCGTCCAAAATTCGGCGAAAAGTGGGGAACAGAGTGTCCTAACACTAGATTCCCTTTGCCTACCCAGCCATGCGCGGGATACAACGTGAAACTGAATCTACTCATTCATTGTGCATGCATTCGTAATTTTCTTTTCAATTGTCAAATTGACAACGGTATTGAATCTTATCTAATCTTGCGAGAGCAGATGGAGTTACTGCCGCGATGATCAAATATGGTGGCCACGTATCTTGGACTTGACTTCTGGTTTTTGTGCAATTTATGCTGGACTAATGGAAGCCATATGGCTATCAGTTTGATTGGCTTGGGTAGTAAAGTTTATGCTAAAATATTAGCGAGAAGAATGCAAAAGAGATCTGACAGACTGTTGTGAGAGGCCCAAGGAGGCTTTGGACCTGGAAGACGGTGTATGGATCAGATTCCCCGCCCCCGCCCCCGCATCACGGAAGGATCACGGAAAATTTTTGGCCGTTAACCTAAAAGTTATCTGTGCTTTTGTGGACGTGGGCAAGGCGTTTGAAGTTGTAGGAGCAAAATTATGGTAGATACTACCCCGGTACAATGTGAGCGGACCCTTGCTGCAGGCTGTAGTCTTTACAGAGATCAGTTAGCCTGTGTGCGAGTAGCAGCTGGCGTCTTGCCTTGGTTTGATATCCTATCGGGTGTTAAACAAGGTTGCGCCATGTCAGCTTTATTGTTCAGTTTGTATTTGGATGGCTGTATCCAAGGAGTGAAACAAAGTGATATTGCAGTGAAGGTAGGTGACTTAAATGTGAAATGCCGCACGCCGATGATGCAGTGCTCATTGCATCATTAGAATGCGAGTTGCAATCATTAGTCACCACTCTGAAAGAAGAGTGTGAAAATAATGATCTAAGCATGAGTGTGAATAAGACAAAGGTTCTGGTTTTTGAAAGACTTAAAGAAACGACGAAATGCAAGATTAGTGTAAATGACAACGTATTAGAACAAGTGAATGAAGTGGTATATTTGGGAAGTATGTCCAGTACAGATGGACGATATGAGATGGATGTGGAAAAACGTATTGCTGCCGGTAACAGGCTTAATGGAGTCTTAGCTCTCTCTTAGCATTGATAGACGGTGAAACGTCAGCACAACTGCGCGTTTGGCCATACACAATGTAGTGTTGGTTCCGACGCTATTATACGGCAGCGTACACTTCGTAGGATATGGAGTCAGCTTAGCCGATCGAATCTGCAATGAAAAGATACACAGAATGGCAGGTACCAGCGAGGATGTCACGGTGAGAATGAAGAAGAACGTGCTCAGTTAGTTTGGGCACGTCGAACGAATGAGTGATGAAAGAATGGCAAATAAGATTTATAATGGAAAAGTGAGTGTAATAGAGGTAGGAAGCGACCTCGGTTGACCTTCAAAAACACAGTATCTAAGATACTGGAGGAAGATCACGTAAAAAGCATGAGAATCCCCCGGAGGGCATGTATGAAGAGATTGATAACAGTGGACGAGGCGAAAGAGGTACGTAGAGACCGTAGCGTTTGGCGCTCCGTTCTCTCCAACTACCGTTCTAGGAATAAAGCGAGAAGTTAAGTTAAGTCTAATCTAGCTTTACGTTGTGTGATACATACAGACAGACAAAAAATGAAAAAAAATGCTATTATTATTTTTATGTGTCCCTTATTCATTTCAATCAAAAATACTAAATGTACAGACAAAATATATTTACTACTTTATTATATTTATAGATATATAAAGAAAACTATAGTTTTTTTTTTATGGAAAAGGACAAGGCAAACGAGCGTTCGGGTCACGTGATCGTAAGTGATTACCGCCGCCCACGACCCCGTGCAACACCAGAGGAGCTACAGGTGCGTTGTTGTCGTTGGAGATAGACGCGCTTTTTGAATTTACCCATGTCATAGTAGAAGTAGAATAGAAAAGTGCAATAATAAACTGGTGTTAATAAAGTGTCCTTAAAAGAACCTACATTTATGAAATTTGGTATGAAATGAGAGGCTATAACACAAATAAAGGAAACATTCTGAAAAGTGAAAGCTTATAGATATTTAATAAAAAAAAACATTACAAACTTATACTTGTTTTACATATACATTATAAATAAAATAAGTGCATATGCTCGCAAATTTAAGTTGGCAAACTTTTATAAGTTGTACTTCCCATTGAGCTACAATCCTGAAATAGATAATATATAAATAATATATTTATGTAATTTTTATCCCATCAAAAATATCCCTATAAAATCAGCCAAGTCTTGAAGAAGCTACTTATTTCTCTATAAGAGGTAATGAAATCTCTAGGTGAAGCCAACCGAAGTCCAAGGTTTCCTATTGCGATTTTTTTAATATAGTAAAATTTTGTGGCCACACACGCCGACCTTTCCTAGTTTTCTCCGGTGTCCTGCGGTGACATTAGGTTTTCCAGGCCTTTAATTTTACGATGCTATCAAAAAGTTAACAATAAGAGAAATCACTTTCTCTAATTGTTCACTTTCAGATAGCATCTGATGACTTTACAGTCATAAAACTGAACAATTGTTCTTAAGGTCTTTTTTTATGTCTCTTAAGGTAACTGATAATCAGGGGTTTCCAAATCATACCTTCGTTTTACCGTCCACAAACCGTCCAGACTTATAAATATTTTAAGCATTATATATTTGCTTCTGTTCTTTTATAATAAAGATAGAAGTATTTTTTTTAGTTTATATTCTCTTTAGAAATTGACCTCTATGATAGTTTTTTTAATTTTTATCTCAACTTGACATCGTGTCCCGCATATAGCAGAACAGGCAGAGGAAACCTATTGTTAAGACACTCCGTTCCCTTTTTCCCTCAATTTTCCAGGCATTGCGTTTTGAGTAGCGGAACTCAACGCCGCGATTTTTAGTACCAAGGTGAAGAAATGAAAATATTAATAAATAATAGTTCATTCTGTCGAGTGAGAATCGAACCCACAACCGTTATAGTCACACGCTTATGCCGCTGCGCCACGACGGCCGAAAGTAGTAGTTTTTTTTATATTTACATATTTTACGTACATTGTACGGTATGGCGTATATCACTTACTTATTTACAAAACATAAAAATTTGAACGTATATCATTTGTTATTTTGATGAAAAATAGGAATGGAAATAACTATTTATTGTTCTACAATATACCTATAGTTCGCTTAAGTAGCGTGAAGGTATATTATTATCGTAATACTTTATAACAGATAAATTATATATGTCATTTATTAGAAAATGTTTTAATTTCATGTCATTAATGTGATATTTTTTAATATTTTCTAATCTGTACGTACTGAAGAAATTGTAATGTGATATAAAGGAAATTGCACTACATTTCTTTAATATTAGTTAACTTCTTTGTGTCGAACTAAGCACTCGTAACAAAATCTGCACAAAAGATTGATTGCCATTACTTACGACGATTGTCTGTCTTCGATCGTCAGAGTCGGTGCGACGAACTGGGGTGGCGAGGTTGAACCCACCCCTAGACGCCCATTTGAATGGCGGACACAACACCATTTTGAAGAGTCACAAGTCACTAAAGGTAAAGTACACACATGATACGGTAGGAGGCAGGTGGCGCGACGCGGAGTAGCCGCGTTGCAAGCTAAGACTGCTCGATCGGCGCACAAGCAGCCCTTATCGCAGTGTCAGATTATCTTTCCTTACCGATTGCTTTAATTATTCCGCATTGAATGATGATTTCTATTTATTATCAAAGAACCTTGTAATCTTATCATTATCATTTTCCACAAATCAAAACTCCATTAACTATAATGAAGTTTGTCTCTATCAGACTTTGATGATGCTACTAGTAATTAATAGTTTGTTTATTTGTATTTTAGTTATACTCCAACATATCCAAAATACATATGGGATATATATTTATATTTATTATATGTATTTACTGCTTACTATGTAGGTGTTAATTATAGGGTTATGCAAAAAATAAAAACACAAATAAATTCATACTATAATTTATTAATAACGTAAATGAGTACACAATGCCAAAGGCTTTATTAAATGATTCACTTCATTCAACATTTCTCATTTTGAAAAAAATATATATTTACAATAGAAGAGAAAATCAGCTCTGCAATCTATGATAAAATTGTCACACGAAAAAATCTATTCATTAGTTTATCACAAATCGCATGAGAAAAGATCGCTGTGCACTCGGCTCGGTCGGCTCCGACGACGGTGGACCGCAGAGCGGCCACTCCTGAGCTTCCGTGCTAGATCAAAACGTGCATCGATTCTAGAAAACGTGCCGAACGGAAGACATCCATTAGTCATAACAAACGTAGATATTTAGGTATATTAAAAAAGTTTAAAACGTTAAGTTTCAACATTATACGTACAACATAGAGATACGGAAATTGAGCACGGTAATTAGTATCTAAATACTGGTCCTCCGCGGTGCGGGTCCTGAGGGCGCCCGACGGCAGTGCGCTCCTCAATTTTAACAATGACGCGGTCGTTGACCCTGCTCGACGTCGACGAGTGCAATTGACGAACAAGTGATACTTATTAACTCGCTAGTTAACAACAACAGCGGCCAAGACGCCTATAACAGTATGTACAGCGCGGCCACACAAGCCTCGGATTTGTGCACAGCGGTATCGAATGAACGGATCCGATTTGATTCCATTTAACATCTCTTAAAAACGAGAAACAATTGTTGATACAAAATACATAATATTATCCTTAATTTAACGATTATTATATTTATAATACATTGATCTTGATGATTTCTTTTCAAAACCTTATTGTAGCACACTAACCATTTTGTCAGATATGTCATTTAAATTCAGATTTTTCTCCAAGTAACAACGATTTTTGGCTTAGATTATGAAAATATCTAAAATCTTAATAACTCATTTCATACGTTTCGATCTACGTTCTATAATTTAATCGAAATCATGTGCTAAAAAGTAAAAATAAAATAAAAAAATCAATAAGATTTAGAGAGATAAAAAGAGATCGAGCACGCGTGGCGACTTTTAGCGCGAACAGAGGAAGAAGACTATAACCAGAGAGCGTTTTCTTAAGCCTAAATCGTGTTTCGTTTCAGTCCTTAGATTCAGTCCGCGTCAAAAGTACGCAACGCGTACACCGCATGTAAAATCATATTTGAAAAAATATTCGAATAATCACGAAAATTTGTGACACAGTTCATTAAAAATACAATAAAAAATCATAATCATCGATAGAAATCACGTGTACTCCAGTTTATGTACTTAGGTACGAGCTCGCATTAAAAAGTAAATATAAATCGCACTAAACTATAAAATAAAATCCTAAGGTTACACATTCACACATGAGTATTTAGCAATAAAGCAGTGTATTGTTCAAAGCTGCAACTTGACTACACTAACGTATTATAATAAATTTAATCTAAAACATAAAGCCAGTGGCACTAGGTGAGTGAAGTGCCAAGTTCGGCGTTCAAAATATATGACACAAAAAAACTTAGTTTAAAAATCAGATATACGAAACTGTACTTCGTAAATATCACATAATAATAACCAGTGGGGGGCAATGCGAGCACCTTTGAACCTACACCATTGTGCGCGAAAAGACTAGAAACTTCTATAGAGTCGAAATATACATCAGAGGTGTCTCGGAGACGCTTCCTTCGTCTCTAACGTTATTGTGAGGGTAATTAAAGCTAATGCCGACGGCACCATGCATCTTATCAATTGACAACGGACACGGTACACGCGCGGACATGTCCGACAGTAGACACTAAACACTAAACAGACACGTGGACTCCCTTCGCGACTTAACTGAGTGGGACATTGGGACGAGTGCTAACTTGCGTCAGATCTGCGATGTACTCGATTACGTAGGAGGTTAAAGAAAACGATGTAGAAAAGCTAAATAATCTAAAATCTTATGTGGTGTTAATACGTATTACTAGTAGATTTTCTAAGTTTTTCTAACTGAAAGACTATTAAATCTAATGAGAAGATGAATGACGCGCGACAGCTCCGCTAAATTATGAATCGATGGGTATTTGTGCTTTGGTATAAACGTTGAGCGAATTTATAGATGTTAACAATATTTTACAATCCTAATGCAAAGGTTAGATCTAAAATTACGATTTCTAAGGGTTTGGACCCGTACGCATATTTGTTCAGTAAAATGAATGTATATCAGATAGCACTGTAAATTGGATACAGTAGAAAAAATATTTAAAACATAATTACGAGGAGAAATCTCAGTGATATGTAAGAAGAACTCCGCGGAGTACTCTTTTACTTAAACGCTACATCTAAAGCATACTACTACCTCCAGTAAAATTAGATATTAGTACTAACGACAGATAAACCATTCGGGATTCAAAAATAAACATTCCAATAAATCTATCGACAAGAAGCGAAGTGTACAGCACGACTGAAATATACGCTTATTTGTTGAGCGCCGCTCGAACGTAGCGCCCTGTAGTGTGTAGCGTTGCTACTATATCTGTGTATAACTGTATACAACTGTGTATAACTTGGATATTTTTTTGTTATTGTTTTGAATTGTTGTCATTCCTGATGGCAGATGGCGCTACGAGCCGAGCGACGCTCGCTTAAACCTACAATTACGCTACAGGTTGCCGCTCCTCTTGCTACACCTCAGAGGGCAACCTTCGGAAAACATACGTGTAAATAACAACCGAGTAAATGGCACCGCTATCTAATCGCACCACGTTGTAAATATTAATAAAATATACTACAAAACGGCTAGCTACACACCGAACGTATCCTCGCGAATACAAACGATCTACAATGTAGGGTATACGTATAAAATACAGATTAAATAAAACACAGTATCAAAAATAACATTTCACGGTAAAACAAACGCAGGGGACAGCACACCTTTCTCTTATATAATTGTAACACGAGTATGAAAAATTTAAAAACTTTTTTTATACTTCTTTAAAAACTCCCGCGTACTATGAAGCGTACAACTTATGATCGACCAAATTAATATTATGTTATAAAATGAGTAGAACGTGCTCGAATTTAATATTTACAGTTCATATGATATGCAAGTGCAAAGCTCACTAATATACGTTACACGAAATGTTCTATTGTCGACGGTACGATACGAATGTAACAACTACGCAGTACCACTACGCAGTGACTCCTCACCAAATATTAAAATATATCTTACAAATATCTAAAGAACAAATGCACCCCGTTAGCTGCTCGCACTTGTATATGCATTATGCATCTCTCACATAATTTACAATACCGTTGGACTTAAACTATTTCCGTTAGAAATTTTAATGACTTTGGTATTCATAAGTTCCCGGCGGTCCGACGCCGGTCTCGCCGGCTGCCGGCCACCACTATACTGATACTATATATAATTATGTTTGTACGTTTACAAAGAGAGTTCATTGTCATGTTGCGTAAAGATGACGAAGGTAGTTTCATATTTGAGTGATAGAATCCTACTTTGTTCCACTGGCTTAGTATGGCGCGAATCTGTTGTATCCGCTTCTGTATACAGCCGTCTGAAATGTTAATAATAACGTTATAATACACGGCAACATTTTACTTTATCGTACACAATATCTAATAATAATAGTACATACCCCGTATCCTGTCACTGGCCCGATACCGTGTCCCAGGTATGGATCTGCATACTCTCTGCCGTATCTGTATTAATTGAATCATTTATTAGGTTATTACTCAAATATTTATCATCTGTCTGTAAAGGGCACGTGCTACTGGGGGTTGGAAAAAATACTAAGTTCCGGGAGTTTACATTTTAAAATTTATACATATAATAATATTGTAATTGGTTACTCTGTACATGGAAGATATAAAGTTTTATTAAACCGAAAAGTGTGTTATTTTTTTTTGTATTTGTCTATGCTAATTTCAGAAACGGCTTGTGGCTATATTCAAAATGATACTAGGTGGAAAGGGGTAGTCCGTGGGGCACTCACGTGGCGGCGAGGGGCGCGAGCGCGGCGGGCGCGGGCGCGGCGCTGA
>JAAIXJ010000032.1:733059-869656 GCA_013403705.1 Heliconius hermathena | reverse complement strand
GGCGGCGGCGGCGCGCGCGGCGGCGCCGTAGTTGGCGGCCGCCGCCGCCGCCGCCGCGTGCTGCGCCGTCGTCAGCGGCGACTTGAGCAGGGGCGCCGCCGCCGCCGCCGCTGCCGCCGCCGCCTGCAACGTCGTTTGTTCATGTGACGCGATCAAATGCTACGGGGGACCGACAAAAACCAACATCATTACACATATTGTACTAACTGTATGTTATTTCATTTTACAATAATAGCCTTATTATGTAACTATGATGATAAATATTGCTAGGTTGCGTTTGAAGTATATGCAGAATATTGTGTATTTAAAATATACAATTGTTTAAAAAAAAAATTCTTGTACGCTAGTACAAATAGGAAAATTACGAAAATATTAGTAAAATAGTTACCCATTAAAGAGTTACTTATATCAATTGTGTAATATTAATATAGTTCTCATATAAGGAACAATGAGCCCACAAAGGCTTCAAAAAAAATTAAGCAATAGTTAAATAATTTTGATTTTAATAAGCTGTAATGATTGAACATATATTTTATAAGAAACACTATTCAGAATTAGAGACAAATTCTAAATGAATACTTTACCATCTTGCGCCTCCGACATATGAATATCGAATGTTTTTAAAATTTGTGATAATCGGAAGCCATAATATTAATCAAATTTGCCAAAAAAAAGCAATATTAATGCATAAAAAAACGTAGAATCAAAAACAATATAGAAATTTTCGTGTACATTATTTACATTATTACCATGCAACGTTCCCGAACAACATACCTACTGATTGAAATGAACATTTTTCTGCAGCAAATAATATTTAAATCTATGTTTGGTTTGATGCAGAAAAACACCACATTATAAAAAAATCTTCGAAAGGCATGCAATATACAATCGATGAGAAACAATACTGGCTCGTGGCACAAACTACCAAAATGACCGAGTGTCAACATAACTCGCTATGACTAAATACTGAGTGAACGTTAGTAAACACAAATGAGAAGAAGGAGGTTCGAGCGTTGTGGGCTCAATGTTCTACTCGGAGCATGGTGTCAACCCGGTGGTACTACCCATAGTAGACCCACCACCACAGCACTAAACGGACAAGGATCAACTGAACAAAGCAAACGCCCTCCGTCGCGCGACGCCGCCGCCGGGACCGCGCTATGCGATAGTAACGAGCAACCAAAATCCCAGCACTCACTCCACAATGATAATCAAACCGTACTAGCGTGGTGGAACATGAATTAGGAAGCAATAGAAAACAGATCATATTCATATAGTCGCGCTGTTACCTCTGCTGCGGGCTTCGCCGCCTGCAACAACACACGGACAGTCACCTCCACACTTGGCTTAAATTGTACTAAATTAATTGTACTATACATCTCATTTTATATATAATAAATTCGTTTATATAGGTGATACAGGATATTTTATATATAAAAAAATATTAAATGTTAAATTACCTGGAGTCTGTAGTTAGAGTCAGCCGTAGCAGCTGCAGCTAAGAAGGGGTCGTAATACACACTGCGAATTAAAAAATTACACGTTTAAACAGTAATGGAATTAACTAATATTAGATACACAGACATAAATAAAATATATTGATTAGATAATAAAATAAATAACACATCCAAACAAATTATTGAGATTGGGTTGGATAAATGTTTTTTTTTAAGTTTTACTTGAAAATGCCGTCTTGGAAAATTAACCTAAATACTAATAATAAAATATATGTATATTATTTAATATAGTAAAGAAATAAAGGGGGAAAAACTATATCACTTACAGATTTATTGGTCGTCACCATAACCTATTAATTCTAAAACTATTAAAAAGCATAAAAATGTTTAGTGCAGAAGAATGGCTCCAATGTTAAGAAAAGAGAAGAAACTAAACTAATACTCGAACTCTACTTCATACAAAGCAACGATAAGTATTATGTTTTGTTTTACTATATACATCATATACTGAGCCAAATTAAGAAATTTAAATTGCTCCATGCAATGGTTTGTATCGTTAGTATAAATTTGAGTGAATTAATAAATAATTCACAGTAATCAAATTAAATTTATTTCTATGTAACTAATAAAATATAATAGACTAATAGGCCAAGCAAAATATAAGATTAATTGTTGTTTACAATATTTTTTACTTCACAGTAGTGTATAATATATAAAACTTGAAAAAACACAAAGACATTCACTTAATCAAAATTTATAACATTTATATATTGTTTTTGTTATTGAACTTGTCCTATTAGTAAGTTTATATTAAGTAAATTCACAATACAACAGTAATATTCTTACCGCACTAAACACCAAATGCGACAGTGGGCTATATTATACATGGTATTAAAACTATTAAATATACTAGATGCTAATGAATTAACATTTAAATTAATTTTAATTTTGCATTTAAAGCTATGACAGTTAAGGTTGTTATATTACAAACGAACTAATCATACCAAATATAGGAATTTGACAGGATGTGGTAGGTAGGCTGTTTAATGGTTATGGTTTATTGGAATGTTTTCTAGGGACAATCCTCGCCTCCTGTACAATTTTTTAAATTAGAGTATTTAGTACAAGTCGGAGCGTTTACGTTATCGTGTAACTGGAATTGAGTATAGATTTACATTCGAAAATTTAATTGTAAGAAATTTAAGTTATAGCGTAGGGAGAATGCAAGGTTTTTAATTATTATTTAATTATAAAATTTTGTAACACTTTTAGACAGGAAACAAATGGAAGTGCGCTGTCGCATCGGGGTGCTGGGTGAGGGGGTGAGGCGGGGGTGAGTACTCACGGTGCATATGCGTGCAACGGCGATGCGTACGCGGCGGCGCGGGGCAGCACGGCGGGTTGGAGGGGGTGGGGGTGCGCGGGGGCGGGGGCGTGGGCGGCGGGGGACAGGCGCGGCGAGCGGCCGCGCAGCACGCCCGCGCCGCGGAGCGCCGGACCTACATGCAACACACAGATACGGGCATGCGGGGGGGTGCGGGGCGGGGCGGGGTGCGGGTGCGGTTACCTGCGTCGCTGCGCGGCGCGCGGCGCCAGCACGAGCGGCGGCGCGGGCGTGGCCGCCGGCGCCGCGCCCAGCCACGGCCACGTCACGCCGGACACCCGCAGCCCTGCGCACACATCGCGCCTCTACACACTGACTACCACTGACCACCACTGACCACCTCTGACCGGCCGGCCATTAATGTTCTTAGCCCTATTGGCTCATATATCCGATTATCCGACCTCAATTGCTTTATATCGGAGTTGACTCTTATGTTTTGCTTATTTTTCAATAAATGTATATGACAAACACGGTAAAAACTTACGAAAATACATTTCTCGTTTTGGCTTACATCAATGTAACCTTCTTGATAGTAACTATAACAATGTAGTGCGATAACTGTTCTACATAAAATTCTATTTTATTTTTATTTGTCAAACGTCATTGTCATATTTTTTCAGTTAATTTAATTATAGACATTAAGAAACACATAAAATCGGTCCAAATTTAGAAGACACACTGCGCTCCACTCTTGTATTAGATGCAGATCCAAAATGCGAATTCGTTATTTTTCAGTCATTAATCACAAATAAACAATAAAACTATGTTACTAAGTACTATTTTACTATATGCAATTCAAATAACTAGTATAACTGTATGTTTTATTCACACCGAGTGTACCGATAGTCAAGGCCATGCCACATTACAGCACTTTGTCATGACACGGAAGAAAATCGTAATGCTCACCACCGTGCGATCGTTCAATACAATATAGGTATCTACTATCTGCTCTAAAGAAGCATGGCCATTACGGTAGATTTTTACAGATGCCTTCAATTCAATTGGTAGGTAACATACAACATGTCATCGAGCAATATACTAATTAACCATAGTCCCACCACATAAGTAAGAAAATATCATGCTCGAATGAATGTTATTGTAACAATGTAAACGCGAAAGCTTAGATCGATAAATGAAGGACGATCAAGGAAGTTGGAAAGATGTCTCACCTTCCGGCCACTGGACACACACTGTAACAAATAATTAATTATTAAAACTTGTGAAGTTTTTGTATAACGCTAGACTAAGACAATGAAAACGTTCCTAGAAGACATTCTCCACTACAGAACGGAAATATCGTTAGTGCAAGGCCGAAAATGTATTCATTCCAACATAGGTCAAGAGACAGGAAATATCTTTGTAATGAAAGTGAAAACTAACAAGCCGACTAGTTCTGGTGTTATCCGAAAAAAAGGGTGTCTGGTCAGCACAGTGGCTCCGGAGACGGTTCGCAAATCATAAGTATACTAATTAATTAAATATGACACTTTAATTATAGTAATTTGTGATGTAAGTGATTTAAAAACCAAATAAATTGTATTCACTATAGATTGTCTCCGGCCGCTGAGCGATTCATTCTTTAATAATATTGCCAAGGTTAAAGCACAATTTTTGTTTAAAATTTTTTTTTATCAATTATCAATTCAAGATATTTTTAACCCCCGACAAAAACAGACGGGTGTTATATAATAAGTTTGACGTGTCTGTGTATGTGTATCTGTATGTCTGTGGCATCGTAGCTCACAAGCTTTTTTTTTATTCGGAAGGTGTCTTAATCGAGTGTTCTTAGCCTTAGATTCAAGAAAATATATTCAGGAGTTTGTAGATTATCAGGTGTTTCCAGTTGTTGTTTACTATTTGTGTCAGGGGCTTTAATAATTATTTATATAATTTTTTATTCCTGGCAACATCATTATCTAAAGAGCATTCACCTACTAGCATTCAACGGATCTAGGCAACATGTAACAATGTACATTAACATGGACAACACCAATGTGTATAAGCCAGCACTCTCACCCAGAGTGGGAACTGATCCGTTTCTAGCCAGAATATCTGGATGGGTTAAAAAAGAAAATCCTAAGATGCATTATATTATTACATATATAAATATATTGGATATTATTATAACTTTGGATTTGTGTTTCATAAATATCTATTGGAAGGAATAAGTGCATCATTTAGAAATATTTTTCTTGTTAGTTTTTTTTATTACAACAAACAAAGTAATCATAATCCTCACCGTTTGGAACAGCTGGTGGTTTCTTTGTCTGCACTCTTGCTGTAGCGTTATTAACCTGATTAGGGAAGTTAAAAACATGTGAGATAACTAATATTAAAATGTCGAATGTGAGCAGCTCAAAAGCATAAAAGATGTTACAATATAAATTTAAATGACATACTACCTTTTAAAATGTATTGCACAATTAAACCTAAGTTTGAGGATTCGAACCCACAATCAAAACTATGTTGCATTAATGTTTGTGTTTTCCTTATCTATACATATAACAAAATTGTACATGGAAAATATAGATATAGAAATATATTATTGGGGGCACATTTTATACTTATAATAGAACCAACAAAATAATCTTTTTTTATTTTTTGTCTATTTGTTTGTCTGTGCGTTTGATCACGCTAATCTCAGAAACGGTTTCACCGATTTAAATGCAGTTTGTCTCCAATATATAAAACATATTTTTTTTATAAAGACAAAAAAAATCCTTAATTCTGATATAGTGTAAATGAATCATTAATAATAAGTCTTATACGCTCTATGCCTCAGCCTCTGTTTTGAATGAAACCAGTAACAACCAATATTTATAATTTATCCTTAGTATATATTAGTGTGTGGTGTCTTTCTTACCTGAGCGACATCGAGTGGTAGGGACCGTTCTACATTCTCTGTGAGACTCTCTCAATCGATCGGCATATTAAATGACCGTCTAGAGAGTAAAGGGATAAAATAAATAAGGTTTGTTTGTGGATTAGATAAGGGCATACTTAGTGCTAATATGCGGGGCCGGGCCCGGCTCGGCACTAGCATGGCAGTAACTACAGAGCAGACGAGCGCAGGTTGCGGTGGGCGGTGGGCGTAGGAGCGGGATGTTATAAGTTACATAGTGCTACGGATGGTATTCATTGAGTCATGCACACCTCTATCTTTCTGCCCTCAACCACGGTGCCGTGTAGACGCTCTCGTGCTCGCTCCGCATCACCACTATTTGCGAATGTTACAAAACCGAATCCCTGCATGCAAGACAGACAAAACATGCATTAAAAACAGCGTCGCTCAAAAAACAACGTGCAACAAAAATTAACATTTATGCATTGCATATTTTATTTAAATATTCTAGTGAAATAATCGATAGGATATTGTTGTTTTTATTTCGTTGGTAGTTTGAGCGCAATCTAGCTGAATGGGTACACAGAAGCGTTTGGATAACAATATAAATAATATATGTTTATACTCTGCTCGACCTAGCAGTTCAACTATTGGAAAGAGCTGTATCACTGTATATTGACAAATATCGTAAGGATTATTATAGAAACTAAAATGATAGACACTACTGTTTTTTAAAATTGCTATTTTTTTTTAAATGAAGTGTTAGCTGCAATTTGATCTAAAAAGTCATCGCTCATGCAAGGGATCTACAATTTTCTATTTACACCAGCTAGAAACATGATTGGAAATTTTACAGTGGCCTGTTTTATAAAATGTTGGCCATCGGTATTGGTATTGCATGTAGCGCAATGTATCGCTAATATTTTCCCTTTAACGTTTTTTTTATTGTTCAAAATTAAAAAAAAGTGTGCAATAACTGTACAGTGCTCAAAAATATAGCATTTAAAAATAAAAGCCATTATATAAATTTTACCGTCACATTATGAGTGGTGTATCAATCATCACCAACTAAAATCTATAATTTTATAACAAACAGATTTATTGTCATCTAATACTTGTAAAATTAAAAATGTTCACTCGTGCTAAAGGTATGTCAAACTACTATCAATATCAATACACGGTGATAACCCATAGATACAAAAAGCAGCTAGCACAGCACACAGTACAGTGGGAGAGACGAGTCGTGAAAGTGGCAAACATGTTGTTGATTACACGAGACACTTATAAAAGCATGACAGCTCTATTATTACAAATAAATTCACAGTGCAAGAGTTGAATAGAACAATAAAGGGGCAGAGAGAAAGAGAAGTATTTGTCGAAAAGTGAAATAGAAGATAAAAAATACTGAAAGGAAGCAAGGACTAGCACCCGTCCATTACCCAAGAGTCGCACAATGAAAGGAGGATGCGTGACGCGATATAGTACAGCTAACGACACAGAACTCGATCCGATGGGCGAGGAAGACGCTAATGTCATTCAAGATAAGCGAAACTAATAATATAATTGATGCACCATTGTTGTTACTTCTAAGAAGTTTAACTTGCGTTAACGATTTATTAATACGGCATATAGGTTCAGCGAAGTTGACATGCCCAAAACTAATGAATTATATTCCCTTGTTAGGAAGCGTATGATTTTAAAGTAATAAATATTACAATAAATTTGGCAGAAACAAAAATAAAAAAAAATCAATCTAAACATCCGAGTAATATATTTTAGAAAATGTCGCCCGCCCAAACTGCATTCATGTTATCTACTTTTAAAATATCTTATTATTTTTGAAAAATTGTTTAATTTGATAGCATATAACACAACAAATTTAAAAATATGATTAGCAGTTTGGTCGGTTGTGTCAATATTATTAGTGATGAATAATAGAGCTGTCCTTTAAATACGATTTAGAAAATCAGCTGTTATAGTGACGATGCATCATTCTCTAATAAGTAATACTGCATATCCCAATGTGAGGCATTGAAGAAAAAAATATTTCGGAGCAATTATCAAAAGAGTAAAATACGTTTTAGACATGAGCGAGCATGGACTACTTGTAGGGTCGGTCACCAAACTGACACAAGGAAAGCAGTAAACACGAAAAAGCGGTCAATCCAATCAATTATTGTAAAATTCTTGAAGAGTATCTCTTGCTATGTCTTACTTAATACGATAATTAAAAGTGAGTTGTTTTTTGAGAATCATATAAAAGTGAAAAATCTTTAGATGATGTCTTTTAGACACAAATACACATGACTTACTTTACAAATAGTAAAAATATTAATAATATATCATAAAAAGATACATTTACACATTTTAATCAAAAATGTTAAGGAAAGAAAGTATGTCATAAGTGCTTCATATAAATGTTTTAATTTCAGTAATTTTAAACAAATTATTACGATATGGTAATATACAATGCAATTAGAGATACTGCACCAAACATTAAAACCAAGAATGTACTATGATAGTTTTGTTTTAATCACGATAATATAAAATCTAAGCCCATTTGCCTATTAATTTTTGTTAAGCTATGATAAATAAAATTACTTTATTGAAATAAATAAATTTATATTACATTTTTTTTTTTCAAAGAATATAATAAAATTTTAGTTTGGGCAGCAGTTATAAAATTATTGTAAGATCCTCTTAAGTTATTGCTTATTTTTTATTTTACTAAGCATAAATGTGTGTAATCAGAGTTAATGTAAAATTAAAAATTAAACGAAATTAGACCGCAATAACTATTGAGGATACTATTGTCCATTACAGAATAATAAAAGAGAATTTTATTTTCTCAGTCATATTTACTTAGAAAATTATTTTATGTATCACATTTTTCTGTAATGTACAAATAATCAGTTGGAGAAGCAATAAAATCATTTACATTTGTAATCTGTTCATTTAACTATAAGTGGTTTACTACTTCTCCCTTATAACATAATGTATCAGATATTGCTTCCGTGAAATCACCGAGGTGATTTCAGAAAGCAATTTATATTTATCATTTTCATAGAAAAATGCTTACCTTGGAACCGCGTTCGTTGAAGATAATTTCTACATCAAGTATTGTGCCATATTGCTGAAATGTAAAAGGTTTCTCGTTAGTTCTAATACCTAAAAGACATCGCGACATGCAGTGCTAATAAACAAAAGTACTCACCCCAAACATATTTCTTAGGTCAGGATCTCTAAATCTGAAGGGAATATTGGATACATGGAGGCGTTTGGGTTGAGAGGCTTGTGAGACGGGGACGAGGGTTTTATCAGGCGGCGCCGGGGGCGCGGCCCCAGCGGCGACGGCGGCGCTCACGGCCGCTGCTGCCGCGTGCGCTGCCGCTGCCTGCTGTGCCACCGCCGCAGCTACGCTTACTGGCGTACTTTCCTCGTTTGATTCTCCTTCACTTTGCTGTCGAACAATTAGTAAAACATGTGTAAATTTATTGATTTTTTCATTAATAATGACCATTCTAACACATTTTTAAATTCTAACTTTAACTACTATTACATAAAAGAAAAGAAAATTATGTTGGAGATGAAGAAATGGTGTTTAAAGAACAATGAAATCAACTTCAACTTCCAGAAACTTCAAGAAAGTAGCAGAATAAAAGGAAGGTGATGGAAGAACAAAAGTAAAATAAAAAAACAAGATATAAATATAAAAAGCGTATAGAACAGTAATGAAGAAAGCGAGATTAACAATGATTTAACAGAAGGTAAAGTCTCTGACGAGGACACAATTAGTTGCAATGATTTAAAGACTATTAAAGAATTCCAGTCTCAAATCCGGTGAAATTTTGGAATGGGCTACTATTACTATACACATTATATTTTAGTATTTATTACTAGTATGTTTTAATATATCAAGTCTCTAATGTAGCTTACCATATTCGAAACTATACTGAAAGAGGGCAAGCCATGTGATTTGAAGTGAAAAGGAGAAATGATTTAAAGACGTAATGTATTGGTGCCCATTTCAAAAAAAAAGAGAGACAGCGTAGGTGGCGAGGAGACGATCGATGGCTGGATCGAGAGGATGCAAGGATTTGGTAATGCAAGATAATTGCCATGTATTGGTGTTAGGGTTTTAAATTAATATGGAACATAAGGTACTACACAAGGTCAATTAACCAACTAATACAGTTTATAGAGATTGTGAATTCCAACTATTTTTATCTAATGTAGCACTATCCGAAAATTATCCGTTTTCAAGTAAATGTTTAGCAATAATACACTTTAACATTTAAATTTTTAATTGTTCTGTTTTTATTTTATATTAAGCCAAAATGCCGTTAAGTTACGATAAAAAATATCGCATATAGCCCGATTTTAATTAATAACTTGGTACCTATAATTTAAAATATGTTTAAATATGTATTAATTCATATTTCTATATATTATTTTGATTATCGCTAAATGAGTGTCTTAACATTAACCTCTACCTAACCTGCTGTGTGCGAGGTACAGCATGAAGCTGATATATTAATAATCATTTCAAAATAAAATAAATAATTATGTGAAAACCATATTGAAATTGGCCAATAAACATCTAAATAGAATAAAAATATAAAAAAGATAAAATTGTTATTTTGATTAACTAAATTAATATATTTAAAATGTCTCACTAAGAATACTTACTGAGTTATTGTTTTGAGTATCTATTGAATTCTGCGTGTGCGCCTGCGATGGAGGTTGAGGTGAAAAATTACTAGGTGGAAGTGGTGCTTGTGTTTGTGGGCCCTCACTTTTGACAAGTGAAGGCTGAGGCTGCGCTGTAGGCCCGCTTTCTGCTTTAACACCTGTCAGGTCACCATTCGCGGCAAACTGCGCTGCAGCCGCCGCAGCCGCCGCCGCCGCAGGGAACGGGTTCGCCATCCCCGTGCCCACCATGTGCTGGAAAACACATATTTCAAATAAATGTAAGTATTTAAACAACATTCATGCCATAGACTATTATTTCTAGTTATGTTTTTTATCTTAAAGATGATATTTAAAAAAATCACAATAACGTATAATAATGCGATTTCAATTATTATTAAAATAGATTTTTATTATTGACAGCAAATTAAAATGTATATTATTATTCTTTTTTAAATTTTTCAACATTCAAAATATGTTATGCACCTAAAGAAGACATCTTGCTTTTTTCCATAAATAAAAGTTCGAGAATCAAAATAACAGAATTATATCTACCTAAATATTACTTAAACACAACACACAGGCCGAGGCCAGTCGTGGCGCAGGGGCACAAAGTGTGACTGTAAATCGAATGGTTGTGGGTTCGATCCCCACTCGAGGAGATGAAATATTTACTTAAATTTATATTTCCATTTCTTCGCTCTGGTGTCGAGGCAAAGCGCGGCGTTGAGTTCTGCCACTCAACACGCAATGCCTCCAGAATGAATTCTGGAGGCATTGCGTGTTGAGTATAGTGAGCAGAAAGTAGGGAACGGAGTGTCTTAACACTAGGTTCCCTCTGCCTACCAGGCTGTGTGCGGGATACAGACAAACACAACAACACACTTTTGAAAATGAAAACTAGTCACACGAATTTTCAATACAAATATTTAACTCATGCTGAAATATTTTTGCCTCAGGGATACGATCTAAACTAATTCTGTCGTAATAAATTAACCGCGCAGCTTATAGCCGACGTTTCTGGGCTACGAATCGAAATATTGTCAAACAGCATTCGTGCCAGAACATGACCGTTGTAAGAAATTTTGTGTAAATTCACTATTTTTATTGAAATGTTATTATAGCTTTGCTCAGACAAACAATCTAGGTATATATAGATTGACAGATAACGAGACTACTGGACTTAAAATGTTGAAATTTGTTATGTAGGTAGGCTCGGTGAGCAGTAAGGGTTTTTCAAAATTCCTACGGGAACGAAAAAAGATAACTTTTGAAACAAATTGGGAATATTTATACTCTATACGTATATATATCTCGTTGTCTATTTTATAATATAATAAATATCCTTCATCTTATTATTTGAACCTCAAAAAATTGTGAAACTATGACTGATAAAATAATTTAAACCTAAATAATATTCAAAAGCTGTTGTACCATTTTCTCTTTTAACATGCTTTACTACTTTCAAGTTTTTAAGATGTATATATCGCTTCTAGCAGTTTCGATTTGCCGACAAGAAAAGAGCACTCGCATAATATCAGGGTCATCGGCATATTGGACAAAAGGGTTGTGAACTGTGAGGCTGGCAACCTATCCACGGACCCAAGTAAGTAACCTAACTACAGTAGATCACCTTCTGTTACTTATCATATATTTAATTTGGTATATGATTAAAAAAGGTTTAAAACCAAGCAACAGTCAAGAGTAAAGAGCATTACAAATTATATAAAAAGGTAGACTTTTTGGGAATACGACTCGTGAATAACTGTTTATTACGTACAAACATTGATTTTATTTAATATACTGAAGCCTCGTCGAAAACAAAATTAAATTACCAACACGAAATGTCAACCCTTATCCTATAACATTAATTTGGAAAACCGTAGGTTACCATTGTCGGAAATACATGTTAAAATCCTTTGTTATATATAAATTAAGTAAAGTTATATTTATTTAATTGCATATAATATATAAGACATTAGATATCTAATGTAAAAACGAAAACAGCCTTTTGCGAGTTATATACTGTTCTATGTGTTCAATTGTTCATAGAACGCTACTCGCAGACGCAGTTCACAATCTATGTGCGGAAGCGAGAAAATTAGGATGTGGTATATTGGCTACAATTGCCTAAGCTCCTTTGAATATGTCTGAATCATACGAGCTATAGCTACTTTATATATTATATATTATATATTTTAGATATATGGATTGTGTGTTAATATTCGTTGTTGTCTGTTTATGTTAATTTAAATGTTTGTAGAGGTCAGTCGTGGCACAGGGGCACAAAGTGTGACTGTAAAATCGACTGGTTGTGGGTTCCATAAATGTAAAAAATATAAATGTTAATTAATATTTTCATTTCTTCGAGCTGGTGTCGAGGCAAAGCGCGGTGTTGAGTTCCGCCAATGAACACGCAATGCCTCCAGACCTGGCGGAGAGTGGGAAACAGAGTGTCTTAACACTAAGTTTCTTCTGCCTACCCTACTGTGTGCGGGATACAGCGTGAAGCTGATTTTTTAAAATGTTTGTTTCCAAAATTAACTTCGAGTGCAGTATAAATAATTCCTAGAGTATATAAGAATTATATAATAATAATAAAATAAATATATAAAATATTTTTTAATAAATTTAAATGTTTATAATTGCTTTATGTAATAATTATTTAAAAAAAACATAAACATGGTGTAAGCACAATGATTTATAGTAACTATATAGCAGGAATGTGTATCCAAAAAGGTCTTTTCATGTTAAACGTTGTAGAATACAAAGGAAGAAGCAATAAAGCATCAAGAATACACTTCAAAATTAATGGCAAGAAATATAACAAACATTGAACCGAAATGTTTTGAATAGCTATGAAAAGCGAAATTTTACTCTTATTGTGTTTCATTTACAATAGTACAACATGCTAACGAAAGAATATCATCAAAGCTCATTTTTTAGGTTGGTTCAATTTAGGGTGTTGTAATGATACAATAGGGGTGGATGGTACTGTGCCGTATAAGTTAATAATATATTCTTAAACAGATGAAAGAAATTTAATTTGGAAATTTAGCAAATAGACATCGATAAACGCATTCCTTTTTATTGTATACAAAAATACATAAATACAACACTTTCAAATAACTTACAAAGCAAAATTAAAATATAATGGCCTATATCCCATTCGATGGAGATACAACATACCCGTAGGTAGGTATATTTAGAATTCCATGAACACAGCTGCAAATTATATACGACACTAACTGAAGAGCCGCCGCTATACGACGGGGACGAAGTGCTCTTAGGTCGTGAATTCTAATTGTTTCTCGTGATACTAACTTATATACTTTTAGAAGATATCTTCTACTTTTTCTCTTTCTATTTATTTAATAGAGTCAACGTAGAGTCAATATATTAATATTTTTTACCGACTTCCATAAGGAGGAGGTTATCAATTCGATTGTATTTTTTTATGTTTGTTATCTAGAACTTTCGACTGGGTAAACCGATTTTGATGATGTTTTTGTATTTGAAAGCTAATGCTTGATTGGATAGACCAACCATTTCTGACAATAATATTCATGAGAAAAACACATAAATCTTAAATTCGCATTAAGTATGTGCGCGGCAAATGAACGAATAACTTATTATCTCGCCAACCGATTTCAATTTTTTTTTATTGGAACTTTCATCAAATAACCCTTGAAGTGTATCCTACACTTCAAGGGCTATTTGATAAAAGTTCAATTAGATTCTGATTATGGGATCCTGTCGAAATTGAAGAAATCGTTTTTTTTTTTCTAAAATCATAATTATTAATGCACTGTGGACGCTGTATGACATGTATGTATACTCGTATGTATTGTGTATAAAAGCTGTCGTCCTTTGTTTAGATCCCTAATATGTCTATGGAATAGTTAATTAATAAAGTATAACTCCAGCCTAATCAATATGTACGTAATATTTTCTAAGTAGCCATATCTATACAATTTAAAAAAAAATATCGACTATTTTCGAACTGTTCCATAGCTGATATCTTGACAAAAAAAAAAGATTTAATTTCTAGAGATCAAGCGATCACGTGGCCCAAGTAATGTAAGCAATCATATAAACAAGACGCTGGTGGAAGGATAAAAGTAACAAAAACCATTACACATACGGCCAGCCATCCTTCACTCGTATCCGGCACGCCGCGCCGGGGCGGACATGTAAACATACTGACTTATTATAGAGCGCCCGTACGACTCCTGGAACATTCAACCGTTGCTCTGGCATTTATTGCTCAGCAAAGATATATATTTACCAATGTATACAAATCTACAAATAAGGGCATTTATTTATTCATTATTTTTTTAAAAATTGATTGATTTGAAATGGGTGGGTTCGGAGATTTTTTTTCTAATGTAGACTAGTTGTAGTTTACTTATTATAACTAAACTAAATCAATGCTCATACAGAGCTTCACGCTGAATCCCGCACACAGCAGGATAGGCAAAGGGAACCTAATATTAAGACTTTGTTCCACTTTACACTAAAAACACAATGCTTCCAGAATTCGACGAAAAGTGGGGAATTTTAATTTTATGGGTTTGTGAGTTTTATATATTAAAAAAAATATCAGCTTTACTAGTTTAACAAAAAATAAAGTTATGTATTTTACATTAAAAACTCTACCACTAGAATAAAATCCAGCGGAGTGTGAACACTTGCGCACAATTAGTAAATTATATTACGAGCAATTAAGCGTAATTGATCTTAACTGGACAAAATGCGTAAAGTAGAAACGACCATGTTTAAATATTCTATCCGTAATTTAACGTACTAGTTAGTACGATATTTACTTACTTAATAATATAAAACCATTTTGTGTGCTATAATATGAGGGTATTATAACACTCAATATAGTTTTATTATTTATATATGTACATATATAAATAATCTATTTATTTTTTCTTTTCTTTTTAAATATATATGTATGGTTCTTTTACAGGTTATTTTTAAACAATTTTATTAAGGAAACTTACATAAAACATGTATTAAGTATATGAAAAATAGACGTTATGTAAACTTATTGTTATATGTAAAAAGTGTGCCAAGCACTCTGTTGTATTTCATTTTACACTCTCAGCTAAACATTTTTCAGCGCTATATATAATAATAATATAAGTAAAAGAATAATTTGTACATTTTAGACAAGTTATATAATATAAAAATAGTAGCCCTTAGCTTGCATGGACTTTAAGCAAAAATAAAATGGAAAATCCCGTTACTTCCGGTTCCCATAGGAAAATCTAGAATCAAGATCGAAAAACGCTCCCAAAGGACCATACATGTGAAACTAAATTTTTTTACGTCGTGTAGTTATCAGTCAGTAGCGAAATTTCGAGATCAGAAAAAGGCTTTAATAGAGATTGCCTCTCTATATTTGCCAAGATTGTACCAATATTATTATGTATAATACGATTTATTAATATTCAACAGTTTTGAGGGGCCCTACGTGACTGAGGCATTATTTACAGTGCTTAGCGATGCGCGCAGCCTCAACCTGGTGTCGACCACCCCTTGCTAGGTAGCGAGCAAGATAAAGCTACATAAACTGAGTACATGAATCACTAGTGTTTCTATTGGTTATTAATATACTAGCGGCCCGCCTGCGGCTTCACCCGCTTTAGCTACATGATTATTTATTTATAAACAGAATTGATTGACATCTAAAATGACTTCTAATATGATTTTTTATTACTTTAATCTGTAATATTCTAATTCTCCGGCGCCTAACCCACCTTACAGGCAGGCAACGCATTTTTGATTGATTTGAATTAAAAAATACGACCATTGTTGATATTTGTTATTTATAAAATATACATAAAGCTAATTATTTATTATATGTATATATTTTTGTAACATTATGTTCTTTTTACCTATGTAATGTACGTTTCATCAAAATTCTAAAACTCTGTTAAATGTTCTGATGTCAGTGAATAATTTAATTTACTCTTTCAGAAACAGCCTTAAATGTTAAATTAATAATTTGAAAGATTCATAATATTCATTATAAAATAACTGTAATGATTGCATATTAATTCCTGTACAGTTTTTAAATTAGTTACATATATTATTTATTAGCTAAATGTACAATTGATAAATATGTAGTTATTACAGAGTACACGTAGAAAGGCTGTTTTTAGGCATTTTTATATAGATTTATTTCAAACGAACGAACGAACCGAAGAATCTATGTATTTACTTAATATTTCTTTGAAGATCAAATCGGTCTTTATCTATGTGTTGAATTAATTACGACTTAAACTTAACTGTTATGATTTATGAAGGTAATCTCCACTAACAATTCAATTTTGTTTACTTTATTGTATAAAATATTGTATAATAGTGCTTCAAAAATATATATTTTTATCAACAGTCATATAACCAAGACGTTTCGAATGTCATTCTTTAGCCAGGAATCTTACCAGCGCGATTGCTATATAACATTCGCAGGCAAACTAATGCCTTGAGTTCATTCAAATGACGATAACTTTTTTTTTAATGAACCGATTTTGATGAACCAAACTTTAGTAGTTAAGTTGAGTTAAAACAAAGCAATTGGTGAAACTTTTAAGTAAATCGGTTCAGTACTTTCAGAGAAAAATGTGGACATACATATCGACAGACAGACAGACAGACAAGAAATTCAAAAAAAATATTTTTGGTTTCTATTATTCTTTTTAAGTGTCCCTCTATCCATTTCAGTCAAAGTTACTAAATGTACAGACAAAATATTTTTACTCTCTTATAATATATAGAGATGAGCTTAGGGGTTATGTATTTTATATTTATTAAATATTAATAGTATTATTTATTTAAATGTATATATCCATTTCCTCGCGCTGGTGTCTAGGCAAACAGCGAGGTGTTGAGTCCCACTACTCAACACCCAATATCTCCAGAACTCGGCTGAAAGTGGGGAACGGAGTGTCTTAACACTAGGTTCCCTCTGCCAACCCTACTGTGTGCGGGATAAGGCGTGTAGCACTGATTTAATTTGATATTAATAGATAGTAGACAACGGAATAATCTTAATTTTTTAAATTCCACAACAATATTACTGATATTTAAATACTAAACAAGCAGTAGTACATCCAGACACCCAGAAACAAATGACAACGAAGACGACGAGAGACGAAGAATATTTATACATATTAAGCGGACTAGGAGAAGCACACTTGTGGATACAATTGACAAATTAGTCCCCAGCACGCAAGCAGCCCGCGTTGAATACCACATCCGTATTAACGTGTAGCACGCTGACACAATTGTAGTCCGGGATAAACTAATCTAATGGCGTAAGGTTAATATGACGGCATGCGTTTGATAAAACTTAATTCGCTTCAATTATAATACCACAGCTAGTAATATATATTTTTTATTTTGTCAAAACTGTCTTAAAATTTTAAGACTATGGAAAAGAGAAATATTCGGAATATTGATCGAATGAATTGACCTAAAAAATATATAAATTTAATATCACTTTATAAGAGATCATCGTGTAACCATTGATATTGAAATCGAGCCAAATTAAACGATTGTAACATTATATGTTTTTTTTTGTGATTATGTATCTTTAAAACATTCCATGACATTTTATAAGGCACTAATATATATTTTTTTTCTAACTTTAGTGTCAGTAGGGCGTAGCGACCGGGCACTAGGAAATTACTCTCGCACGGAACAGGTCTGTGTTGTTTAAAACTCAGGTTAGTACCTATTACATAGCTTTCTCTAACACAAAATATCATTTATTTAAACGGACGTTTAAAACAAACTTGAACGTTGAATAAAACAATGTAAAAAATATTATTTGGTTTTTTTGTGCCATATTTTTCTAAAAAGTATTTTATATATCCGTATTTATTAAGTTCCGATGGCCTTGATGACATTAAATACAATAAAAAAAAATAATATAAAAAATATGTGTCATTCGTGTTTTTTCTACTATACGTTACACTGGCAGATTATTTTGCGCCTGTCATCGCAAAATCGACGAAAAGGCCATTAATTAAAAAAAAATAACAAAAAAACTGTGCCCTATCACTCTAATGGCGATTGAAATTTATCTTAGAACAGCAGTACTTAATTGTTAGACCACAAAGATATTCCTAGGGAAGTATGAAGATACAATACACCATTACGGACTATAGCAGTAGCTAAAATCAAGCGGCGCCAAGAGCTGCGTCCTTGAGAAAATCACCTACAGGAATATTGATCTTATTTGAGTTGATTAACTCGGACGTTGTCGACGTGCTAATAATATCCCAAACTCTGGCACAGATCCAGGAGAGGCCTTAATGGCACTTCGATATATGACAAGTTTTAAAGGTTATACATCCATGCGATCCAATTATATTATAAGTTTCTATATAAACAATAGAATAAAAAAAACAAACAATGTAGACTGTAATTACGTGCGACGAGAAATTAAGAATAAATTTAATCATTGTAGAAATTACGTTTTATTATTTACGATTCATTTTGTATTGAAGTTTATGCCAAGGAGTTTAATAGTTTGATTGGTTAGACGCGCTTATTTCAGGAACTACTGGTTCGAACTCTTTGAGCGTTGGCTAGCCCATTTATGGAGGAAGCTCCTATGCTATATTTTATGATCTTAATAGTGTCAATGGATGAGAAATGACAATTTTTATACCTAGAAAGTGCCATCCACGAAGACGCGCCCCACTCTTATTACCATTCGCTTACAGTCCAAGTGTGCAATATTTGGCTAGTGTGTTAGTTTTGTCGTTACGCAATAATTATCTATCAGTGCACACGCACACTACGATTGATTGACTAGTTGAAAAATGCATTAGAGTGGAGTGTTAAGACATTACAGTGGACAGAACCTGTCCACTGTAACTTCTTAACACTAGGTTCCCAGGTTACCTCTGCCTACCTGCATTTTAGCTTCACGCTTGCACGGGATACAGCGTGAAGCTCAAAAAATAGAAATAATAATAAAAGTATTTATTCACGGTCGTCATAGGATTTTATCATAAAAGTGTTGCGAGAACAATAAGCTTATTCTTATGGTAAAAATAATATTATAGTAACGTTAACACTCAGAATACGCTATTTATATGCATCAGAAAACATGTCCACGTAATATATTTAATTAAGTAAAAATATTCTTAATATATTAGTATTAGAGTTCAAAGTAGCTTACAGTAGAGGAACAGGGAACGTTAATTTGAATTCAAGACATGTGCTGCTACGAAGGTATCAATACCATGCCTCGTCGTACTAGGTATGTAACCAGTAAGAGATATATATACAAGACACATTGACGATGTAAAAAGTTAAGTTAAAAAATAAATTAAATTATATGAAATATGAAGAATAAATGATTACCATTTTTTGACAATAATTTAGATAATATATTTTATAACCTATACATTACAATATAACAATGCCGAAATATGTTTATTTTAATAATATCTATCTAATGGCAGAATAGCATCAGTCAGCTGTCTGATAAAAATTTAGATAATGCTTCTCCTAAGGGATTAAGGGCTGCTAAAATTTTGTATAATTGTGCATAAACAATAAACTATGGATAAATCATAGTGTATCTATTATAATTCTTTAAATGAAATCAACTTTATTAATGTATGCTCAAATAGTGAAATTTTGTCATTGTATGGGAATAGACGTGAAAAATAAATGTTTTATAATTCAAAAAATATATAGTGATGTACCTACTCATTACAAATTTATTATATGGTTGCCACGGTTTATTATTATATTTTTTAGGTAGGTAATTTCATTTAAATTACTATATATTCAACTAAAATGCCTAATACTGACGACAGCTTTTCGTTTCTACGTATTAATACAAGTTTAACATACCAAAACGCATAAAACCAATAAATTTATGAAAGCTGCCATCACGTAAGCTTATTGTACTGTATTACTGACTTCTTTCATCTTTCTTAAAAGTTCATTTCATTGTAAATTTACGTCTTGTAGCTAAATTTAACCACTTTTATAAATTCAGCTTCATCACGTTGTTTTGAGATGAAACACACCTTATTTTGTAACATAAAGTATTAGCTCTATAGTATATAATTATAAACAAACTTACATAAAGTTATTATATTAGTTATTAATTCGAGCTTTTCATGGTCAATACATGACATGCAACAGTTACTGGCTTTGTATATGTTTAGAAAGATTTATTTAACACAGTCTACCATATGCGCAATGAAGGGTATCAGATCGGTTTTTTGTTTGTCAGTATATATTTTGATTTCAATGATGTTTCTATAATTGTATGAAAAAATAAATGTGTCCAAAATATTTATGCAAGATAAAAATCAAACTGGGTAAATAACTTTTATAAATACACACGTATATTTATATTTTTTAACTAATATTGATTGTTGCATTTAAATCAAATAAGACACGAGGCCGTCGTGCCGCAAGGCGGCATAGTGTCTGATAGTAAGTTGTGGGTTCGATTCCCACTCGGGGAATTATTTATTTTAATTTCCTCTTTATGTTAGGAGGCAAAGCGCGGAGTCGATCTCCATCGCTCAACACGCAATATTTCGGAGATTGAACAGAAAGTGTCTTCACACTAAGTTAAATCTGTTGACACTGCTATATGGCGGATACAATATGAACCTATTTTAAATCCAATAGAAGATAAGCGTATGCATTGAATAACGATTGGCGATCATCAAAAATATTTTAAAAGGGATGATTTAATAACTTAAAGAACATACATATATATGCAAAGTACATGAGTCGTGAAATATTAAATATTGTTTTAAGTATCTCTATTTATACATAAACGCAACATAAATAGACATAAAGATACGTATTTGGCAATCGAGTCGATTTTGTGTGATATAAAAGCATGGCCTTTATTTTTATTCAAGCGAATTATAACATAAATTATAATGGCATAATGAAAACTAAACATAGTAGGTATATTAATATAATCTATTGCATTCCCATGCTTATATAAAAAATATATATATACCAGTAAGGTAGGTGTCCCTGTATCGATGACATTGCCGTTACTCACCTGCAATAAACGAAAATATTTTTTTAATTAATATTATTCCGATATATTTTTTTATTTCATTTCGCATATTAACTTTTATATCATTTTGAAGTAACAATAAATTTTATAGTGTTTATTTTTAGGCCGAAACAAAAAGGAACATAAGCGATTATTACTCTTGATTCGTATTTTTTACATTAACACCTAAATACCCCATACATGTTTGTGAATTATATACAAATAACTTTAACTGATTTCTTTGACTGATTTTTAATTCCTTTTAGAATGATTATTTGAATCTGGATGACGTTACATAACTGGAAGACGTACGATAAAGTGTCAAGAAATTAAATAAAACTATACATTGGGACGAATTTAAAACTTAATAAAATCATAGTGTTAGTATTTGTTATTCAGCTTCACGCTGTATCCCGCACACAGCAGGGTAGGCAGAGTGAACCTAGTGTTAAGACACTCCGTTCCCCACTTCTACCAAATTTCTGGAGGCATTGCGTGTTGAGTGGCGGAACTCAACTTTCCTCTCGTCACCAGAGCGAAGAAATGAAAACATAAATGTAAATAAATATTTCATCTCCTCGAGTGGGCATCGAACCCACAACCAGTCGATTTACAGGCACACTTTGTGCCCCTGCGCCACGACTGGCCTCGTTAGTGAAGTGATTTATTACCAAAACCGTATGAACTTTGAGAATTATACTGAAAATATATCCTATATTATTCATAAATATCAATAGCGTTCATATAACACAAATTATTAGAACAGTGTGTTCTAAGGTTCGGTATTATATTATAATTGACCAATCGTTGCGGTTCGATGAAGCATCGCGTCGGCCGCGAGTTTGAGCATCACTGGCAACTTCCCAAATATCTTTCGTTTGCCCGCTAGATACCGGGATAGCATGCCCTATTCACCTGAATTGGAATATACATATTTACATCGCGCTGTTTGAGATTAAGTTAATAATAACTGTTGAACTCACTAATTTATACAGTTGTTTGTATAAAAGGGTGTATAATATAAGTAATTTTAAATAAAATTAGAAATTGAGATTTTCTTTGGTAAGAGGGGTAAGGAGAGACATTGGTAGACCCTCGTTTTGGTGCACCGTTTTCTTTGGTTACCCCGCTAAGGATATAGCGTGAAGCTAGGTTACGTTTATGAGATTTTCTAGTGAAGTTGAAATCGCATAAACGCAAAATTTTAGTTTTGTTGTTACTTTAATAAATCTAAGTAAAATCATATTTTGACTTCGTGAAGAATGAAAAGAAATGAAAAGAAAGAACAAATAGAATTATAGATAACATACTCGTATATTATAAATCAAAAGTCAGAAACATCTAATGTGAGGATCTAAGACATCAGCTAAGCTATAAAAATATCTATGATTCCTTAACAAAAGCTACTCAACCAGACAAGGATGGCTTGTTGACATAATTATAAAAATTAAGGATCAGGAACATCTAACGAAATACCTATAGGTATTTATGCAATTCTAACTCAGAGACTCGCAAGGAATTTAGAATTAAACATATAATAAAGGCATAGAGAGACGAGATTTCCGCCGGGCTCACTAGTACGTATATTAAAAATATATTTGTATCTAGATAAAAAAAAACAATAATTTTATGATTCTACTAGAGGGCGCGCGCGGCTTCGCCCGCTTATTAGGAGTGAATTCTAAAAAAACCACGAAACACGTGTTCAATAAAATATTTTTAACAGTCTGAATTTAAATTTTTATAAAAATCGGTGGCAATTTAAAGATTTTTCCATATAAATTTTTAACCCCTTATTTGAACCCCTAGGGGGTGAATTCTTAAAAACCATGAAACACGTGTTCAATTAAGTATTTTTAAGAGTCTGAATTTCAAGTCTTATAAAAATCGGTATAGATTTTTTTTTTCCATACAAACTTTCAACCCCTATTTCATCCCTTTAGGGTTAAAATTTTTCAAATTCCCTTCTTAGTGGATGTCCAGAATATGAAAATAAACATCTGCCCAAATTTCACGTTTCTACCATCAGCGGTTACGGCTCTGCGAGCGTCTTACCTCAGTCAGTCAGCACAAGTCCTTTTATATATATAGATTAAAAAGTACGTTTTTACTAAAGTAAAATCCATTGCAAAAACAATAGAAATTTTATTATATTTTACTATGGAAATGGGATAAAAGAAATTAATAATGTACTATAATGTACCTACTGTTCAATAAACTACAATTACAGACTGAGTTTTACCCATATGCCAACAGAATAGATAACCGTTAATGTAACAGAAGATAACCTTTAGGGTTGAATAAACTAAACAATTGCGACGTATCTTCAGGATAATAAATGCGGCCATCGCCAGCCATGATATTATTATAGATTGAAAAACATAGTTAATATTAAGTTAATGGGGAACGGAGTGTCTTAACACTCACAGGTTCCCTCTGCCTACCCTGCTGTATGCGGGATACAGCGTGAAGCTGATAAAAAAATAAAAAAAGTTATCGTATTGTTTAATTAAAGGTGCACATTCTCATTCCATTACTTACTGCACACATTCAGTTCAAGAATATTGTCAAAGTACCAGAGAGAATGCATAATTTACAAATATATTTATTTATCACAAGTCACTCACCAAAAGACAGAATATCTATATTTGGTCTTTTAAAAAGTAGATCCTACGAGAAGTATACCTAAATACCTTCCTGTATAGGAACACTATCATAATTACATATAGTTTATATTTTTTGCGAAGACTAGTTGGATTTTCAAAGGATTTTAAACGTGGTCGTCGAAAAACAACAATTTTTTTATTGTATTGTCAATATTGTCAGATTTATTCTCATCTGTCAAAAAAATAATAACATTTACTTGAGTGAACATAGATGGTGTACGTGTGACGTCAACGTCACGTGTTTAAATCCTAATATTATTATATTATTTCTTGTTCAATTAATTAAAAGTGAAAGAAAAAGTGGGCACGATCACTGTGATCAGATTTATTCTCAAAAAAAATAAATAATGTCAAAAAAAATAATAACATTTACTTTAGTGAACATAGATGGTGTACGTGTGACGTCAACGTCACGTGTTTAAATCCTAATATTATTATATTATTTCTTGTTCAATTAATTAAAAGTGAAATAAAAAGTGGGCACAGTCACTGTGATCAGATTTATTCTCAAAAAAATAAATAATGTCAAAAAAAATAATAACATTTACTCTAGTGAACATAGATGGTGTACGTGTGACGTCAACGTCACGTGTTTAAATCCTAATATTATAATATTATATTATTTTTTGTTCAATTAATTAAAAGTGAAAGAAAAAGTGGGCACGATTACTGTGACCGTGCCCACTTTTTTTTAGAAAAATTCTCAGCATAGAAAAATGTGTGTGATCACGCAGTAAAAGAAGAAAAAAAAGTCACAACACTGTTCTTGATGATGTAACGGAAGATTACATTATTAACACAACCGACGCAAAAGATGAGAGTGAAAATGATAAGGACACATGTTTGATGTCGCAGAATTGATATATTTTTATGTTCAAATTTATTTTATTGATGACAATTTTTTTTTTCTGACGCTACTTTTGGTAATCACTGGCACAAATGACTGTACTAACTTCAATTATAAAATATATAGCTTATACTTATTTGCACAATGTACAATTTAGCAATAACTAATACCAATCGACGGTCAGTAAGTTTACCAACCAGTCTGTATTATACGTCGAAAATAAAAATTGCATTAATAATCGTCAAAAGAAACAATATGTATATTTATCTAGAAGATTGAACTTCAATTAGGAAATATTTTATTGATAACTAAAATATGATTTTATATATACCTAATATTTAAAATGCTGCATTAAATTCACAAGAAAAGCTCAACATCGGTGTGGTCGGCTGAAGATGTCGATTGGTGTGGATCGGTTTCGACATTACGAGGAAGACCGTCCGGAACCACCGTTATTACACAGATTTAACACTTCAACCAGAAGACGAGAGCATAGGTATAGTTCTTGCGCTCCGTTCTGGAGGTCACGGGTTCGTCACTAAGTGCCCTGCGGACTTATTGTTACTACTAAGCGCATACTTTTAATTGAAATAGTCAATAATATCTCATTCTTAACAAAAAAAGAGTCTATAAAATATTTAAAAAAAATATATTAATTTAATATAGAGCGACCTCTATCGGCGCGGCATTTAATATTTTTTTAAGAATAACTTTATGTTATTTTCATAATATTAGAACACAAGAGCTATAATGTATTAATGTAATATCTAATTTATATTTTTTGTTCCGTGCGAACTCTTCAAATCTTTTTTTAGAAAAATCGACAAATACTTTTAATATCAAATAGACCTTCTTATTTATGACTAAATAAATTTCAAGTTCAAATACCAACCTTTAGAGGTCGTCGTGTCGCTGTGGCACATTGTGTGACTGTAAACGCAGCGGTTGTGGGTGCGATTCCCACTCGGGAATACGTATGTATTACTAAATATTATTATTTCCTTGCTCTTAACACGCAACGGCTCAAAAGCACGGCGGAAAGTGGGGAACGAAGTGCGGGATTCAGCGTGAAATAAAAAAAACCTTATAATGACACACCCTTTAACTCATTATGAAGTTGGAGATATCGTTTCCACAACTATATTGAGTAAGATGTTGATTTTTTTTATTGTATGAAATTAAAAAAATATATTATATTTATACGTAAATAAATATACAAGGCGACATACTATGTATGTGATATATTGAGTATCGCAATGGCAACAATTTGGTGAATATCGCCTCTAAAGCAATGCATGTAATATTTGAAGGCGAACCAGTTGGTTACCTGCTGGATAGTTGATCGTACATAAGTGTATGTTGAAGTTTCGGCTATAGTAGACAAAGTTCATAATATTTAAGAACGAGTGCGCAACACGCACAAATGAGTATTGCGATTGCAGTCCAGAGATTGACGGACGTAGTGATATATGTAGTTTATATATTTTTTATAAAGTTAGTAAAGGAATTTCTAGAAGAACGAATTGCATTTCTTTCAAGTTTTCGATATAAACGTATACTTTAGTTATATTTGAAAGTGTTGAGTTTGAAACTAAATATATTTTATAATCATGCTAATATTATAAGTGTGTAAGATTTTGAGGATTAATGTTTGCTCCACTTTCAAACAATAACTGCTGAACGGATTTAGATGAAACTTTACAGTAATGTAGCTTATATATCAGAATAACACATAAGCTACAATTTTATGTTAATATTTTGTATAATTTGGATATAATATAACAGTCAGTTCAAGCGGGCGAAGCCGCGCATGGGTCGCTAGTACCTGCGACGTAAACATAGTTTTACTTGAAAAAAAAATTAAGTTTCAAATAAAGGACACGCTACTATAGTATAAATACCGTCATAAATATATATAGTATACTACTATAGTATAAATAACGTCATAAATAAGGAGAGTTTAGGTCAGCATAACTAGTGTTACAATAGTACTCTCTTTGAGGCCTTCTTTAAATACAGAGTGGTCCCCGACCCGAATATTAACCAGTTTCTCTGTTTTAAAATTAAAATAGTTTCCTGATGGGTATATAATAATAGGTTTTCAATGTCGAATAGGTTAAGTAATAGTGTTGATAATAATTTGCAGGTAAAAATCCGGTTCGAGATGCAGATTATACACAAATTTGATAATTGAAAAATCCTGACGCTTAAACTTAATATATCCATTTTTTTCTATTATTTGTAAATTAATTATATATAAGCACTTAAATGTTATTAAAAAATAGTATCAATTTTAAAAGATCAAGATTTTTCGTACGCTTGTAACTTTTCTTGTGAATTTACTGCAGCATTTTAAACATTAGGTATATATAAAATCATATTTTAGTTATCAATAAAATATTTCCTAATTGAAGTTCAATCTTCTAGATATATATACACATTATGTTTCTTTTGACGATTATTAATGCAATTTTTATTTTCGATGTATAATACAAACTTGTTGGTAAACTACTGACCGTCGATTGGTATTAGTTATTGCTAAATTGTACATTGTGCAAATAAGTATAAGCTATATATTTTATAATTGAAGTTAGTACAGTTATTTGTGCCAGTGATTACCAAAAGTAGCGTCAGAAAAAAAAATTAGTCATCAATAAAATAAATTTGAACATAAAAATATATCAATTCGGCGACATCAAACATGTGTCCTTATCATTTTCACTCTCATCTTTTGCGTCGGTTGTGTTAATAATGTAATCTTCCGTTACATCATCAAGAACAGTGTTGACTTTTTTTCTTCTTTTACTGCGTGATCACACACATTTTTCTATGCTGAGAATTTTTCTAAGAAAAAGTGGGCACGATCACTGTGATCGTTTCTAAGAAAAAGTGGGCACGATAGAGGTCGCTCTATATTAAATTAATATATTTTTTTAAATATTTTATAGACTCTTTTTTTGTTAAGAATGAGATATTATTGACTATTTCAATTAAAAGTATGCGCTTAGTAGTAACAATAAGTCCGCAGGGCACTTAGTAACGAACCCGTGACCTCCAGAACGGAGCGCAAGAACTATACCTATCTCTCGTCTTCTGGTTGAAGTGTTAAATCTGTGTAATAACGGTGGATCCGGACGGTCTTCCTCATAATGTTGAAACCGATCCACACCAATCGACATCTTTAGCCGACCACACCGATGTTACGCCGTAGGCATTGCACCCGTGGATGCAATGCCTACGGCCGTTGGATCGGCCCCCAGCCCCATTCGTGAGGGGCTGGGGGCAGATCAAATAAAAGGCGACTCACCCTCTGCCAACTAATCACTTTGGTACCATTCAAAATGCAGAAATTCGTTACTCTCTTCAATAGCTCAGTACTCAGTTCTCCAAATTTTATCCCATACTTCTTATTTTCGTGTCGATATTTTTAATAGTTTCTACTATATTGAAAATCTGTGGAACTCAGAGATTGATCTCGGCTGATGATCCATTAAAATATTATCATATTCTCTATGAGGCCTGTACAGGCGGCGGTTCCAAAAGAACGGAGTTTCTTTGAAGAAAAAATTGTTAAGGAGATAAATTATGAAAATAAAAAACGTAATACGATCATTTTCGATTATTCGATTCGTTTTAATTGTCTCCATACTCATGTTAACTTACTTTAAAACTTACTTGAAATAAAAAAAAATGTGTTCTAGTAAAATCAACTACAATAACAACTGTATAGATATGTTGTCGAATATGAACAGGATCGAATATCTTGATAGTATTAAAGTAAATATTTAATTGGATTATAAAGGTCAAAATATTTTCTTATCGAATCGTATCTTTATTGAATTTTAAAAAATGTGTGTTGTTAAGCTTATTTGCCTGATTTAGTAGGTTCCGTTATTGTTAAAACTATTTTTTTTTAGTTTTACGCATTCCCGCATATATCAGAGTTGCCAGAGAGACATTTTGTAAAGATTCTTTGTTGTCCATTTTTCGCCGAATTTTCGAGACATTGCGTGTTAATTGGCAGAACTCAATGCCGCGCCTTGTCTTGTGCACTTCTCAAACTGTTTTGACGGAATGTTAAAACTTAGGACAGTTTATTATACTTATACTTTTTAAATACTTTCTTATAGTTTTGATCTAAAGATTTCATTTCGTGTAAATATTTTATACCAGTAGGTAGTAGGTGGGTAGGCATTATATTTATTTAATCTCACAAAGATTAAATATAATTTACCATTGTAATATAAATAGGTAACATAAAAGTTTACACGTAGTACCTGCAATATACCTGTTATGGTCGTTGTCAACGTATAGGAAAAATGAACATTTCTGCACTGTAGCAAAAAAATATACACAAAGAAAGTAGGTGGCTTACTCATTTCACCGGCTGCCATTATGCAATGTCACGAGCGCTGTGTTTGTTTAAGATGTGCCCAAATGAGATATTATATTGCAATTATTTCTGATACGATTGAAATTTTAGCTACTCGAGCGAGTTTTGAAAGAAATTCAGCATTTAGTTCGATTCGTTTCAAATTAAATCAGTTCTACTATCTATTAATAATATATTTTACTTTATGTGGTAACAAAACAGTCAATGACAGTCTGCAATACGCTGATCCTTAATTTGCAATTAAAATAAATACAATTTTTCAGATACCCGAACTGTACTGTATTTTACTAGACTTGAATTTATTATCATAAAGTCGCGTATTTACAAACAAAGGAGCCCCCGGTGGTGAGGTTGAGGTCCCCGATAACTTCAATAAGCATGTTGAAGTCCGTATGTACTTAGAAATATGTTATATTCCTAAAAAAATTACTTTAACATTGTTTTAAAATAGACTAAACAGAGTAAATGTAATAATTTTATTTTGAAAATGTAAATTTTTATGAATAAAAGGTTGCCTCTAAAGGGTCACCTACAGCGATGAAGCCATTATATCTATCTAATGGACAATTTTGTAAAATATGTGCTTAATTTTTTGATGATGTTTTACAATTTTTGATATTAGAACTGAGATTTCTATAACGTTTTCACAATGGGTACATTTTCATAAGGTAGCATAATGAGGTCATAACTTAGAACTAAAGCTTTAAAAAATATGAACATAAATTAAATATGGCAACATTCTTTTTAATATAGACATTATAAAATGTATCTTCAACATATAAAAAAAAGAACGAAAAGAAGTCATTAGCAGTAATGAAAAAAAGAATTGTATCATGAACATTATTTGAATTTGTAACTTTTTCGAGGAAACCACAACAATGAAGTCGAGCATTAAAATGGATAGGATGCGAAATAGGAATTACGATGCGAAGCTACTAAAACTGAGTGGACTCTGAAATGGTAGCAGACATTTTAAACGATATATTAAATTGTGAATGTATATATATTCATAATTATACCCAATTTTATAAAATTAAGTAATAAAAATTAAATAATTTTTTACGTATGTATTGTCAAATGTCACGCACTCAACTATCTGACTTGAGTTAGTTTTGATTTTTATTACGGTTTTTTTGCGCGAAATATATATTTATTTATTGTTGTTATATATATGATTTGATCATTTGTTTACCTTTTTTGTATAAAAAATAAATCAAGGGGGTAATTCGATAATTAATTGATTGAGACACATTATGTCTTGATACCAAGCTCGACAAATAGATATACATAAAATATTGTATTATTTAAACATAATAATTATGTACGGACTAATATTTAAAATAATCCACTATAATGTGTTAATAATTTATTGAAATTGTATATTATACTACTTTAGATATAATATTAATTTCTTTCGCAATATTTTTTTATTTATAGTTAATGATTTAAGTTTTTTTAAACATTTACAAAGGAAAATATGAACAATAATAAAGTAGGCACAAAAAACGAAGGACCTAGGAATGCTTATTAAAAAAAAAGTGATGCAACAGCGATTGGAAAACGAGACATGACATAGTTGACCTTCTCTTGCTCATCTTGTTGTGATTACAAAATAAATAATGGTTTTCTAAATAAAAAGCATGTAAGTATCTTTTAAGATAAAAAACATATTAAAACATGATATTCATTTATACAATACATTATGTCAACGTAAAATATATTAAATTACAACGATCATGCCTTGTCTAAAAGCAAATGCATCAACGTTTTAACTTCACTTGTAGATCACTAGTACCATTATATTTTATCTTTATAGTTTAAAATTATAATACAAAGCGAAAAGTACATAACGACTTACCGCCGCATATTAAAAACCATTCCGAGGCTCGGTTAGAAAGTGCATATATAAAAGAGGAGCATTAGAGCTCAACGTCCGTCGAACGGTGTAATTGAAGACTCGTACGTCACAATCACGCATTGCACGTCTATATCGCGAGTAACAAGACGTGATTGCTCCAGCCCCTACATACATATATACATACATATAAGTTGCAGAGATTTGTACTACTTTTAGACAACACTATAATGTATGATATAATACTTAAAATGAAGGCCATTTTTGCGGATTAAATTTTGTGCTTTGTGGGTACTTATCTAGTTATTTAATCATCTATAATTATAATAATCTTAACGGATCCATGTCTTTACTTGGAAAATATATATAAAATGTTGTTTTTGGGAGCTTTTAACAACTAGAAAGAAAGAAATAGAACTCAAAACAATGAATCAATTTTTTTTTGTCTGTTTGTCTATCTATCTGTTTATAGGTTTGTGTGTACGTTTGTTTACTCTGAGAAACGGCTTAATCGGTTTAAATGCATGTTTTACAATTGTATTTTGGCAAACTTCCCGTAGCATTTAGTTTTTGTTTTATTTCGATTCATAAATTTAAAAAATTATACCAATATAAAAGTTTTTTCGACTAAATGGCTCCAAAATTATATTAACTGTATTATTATTTAATTACTACTGATTGTAATATGAACTAAGTTCTGTAAAACTTTGTATGCCCTAAAAAAGAATACTGTTTTTGTTTTTTTATTTATTGTAAGCGTAACCTAAACACATCTAATAAAAACTTTTCTTTAACTTAACTATTTATATGGGTTTTTTTTAAAAGTAAACACTAAAAACGACCCTTTACTTAAAACTATTGAAAATAAAGCCACTCCTTCACAAATCTAAACAATATTTTTAAGCTATTAGTTTGTTTGTTTATTGGCTAAAATTATTGGTAGATATTATAATTATATCTATTAAATATATGTATTGATTATTTAATTATTAAATGGATAAATTACATTCTAATTAAAATCAAATACTAACATGCGTATTTTTTTTTCTTAGCGATTAATTTTGATATTGTATTCGACCCTATAACTAATACTGATACTCTCGTGATAATTATAATAGACAACTAAAGGGAATTGCCTAGCTTTAACATCTACATACAAATATACTTTAATTAATATATACAGTAGAAATTTTGTAAAGAATTGATTAAGTAGAAAATTACAAATCGAAAAGTTGGTAATTTTTGTCGAAAAGCTCACGAATAATAGCTACCTGATTTCGAAATACAACGACTGTCGGGCAGGTAGCAAGCTGAACTGTAATAATAGCGTCCCTGAACCCAAAATACGGACAAAGGGCGGTATGTGAATAATTTGTCCACATTACACAGGCTCATCGCGCTCACCTTGGGAGTCCTGAACCAGTTCCTCCTATAAACTCTTCTCTATAAAATGTTTGAAATAGTTCTTTGCATTTTACATTAAAAAAAAAGCTTTTGTAAATGATGCGAAAGTTACAATTTCCAGGGTGGTCTTGGTTTAGAATTTTTTATTTAATATACTTGTGGTGAATAAAACGAAATGGTAAATTACAATAATGTACGTAAAGTCAATGGATCGTATGACAAACAACAATAGTATTTACGAGCTCCTTCATAATACGATAACTAAAAGTATAGTTTTAAATGAATGCTTTAAGCACCAGAAATGTAAAACGCAGATGTTACAGAGATATTTAAAATGATACATATAGAATAGATTGTCTACATGTCTGTGCATGTATATATATATGCATGTATATAATTTTGTTTATGTATGTAATTTTCACAAAAATAATATATAAATATGATAGTGGTAGGTTTACAGGTATATTTTTATCAAAACATTCCGAACTAACGCTGGTGAGTGGTGACCAGCATTCCCAAGTATAGGATGATATTTTGAGCCTCGGTACTGTTCGGATTGTTTGCGAGGGGCGACGGAGATAAAAATACCGCATGCGCTAAGTAAATGAAAAATATGAACTATGAGGATGATTTTCAACAAAATTTTGCCTTTTAATTATTTATTAAATATAGTTTATGTTTCATGAGTACATTTTTGGATATTTATTCCCGATTTAAATGCCATAGTTTGTCTCTTTTAGTCATACAATTAACGCAATCCTGAAGAAAGGAACAACAACAATGAATTCATTCACAGTTCAATGTCACAACAATGGATTGTATATGGGCATAGTTATTTATATAGTTAGGTATAAGATGCCGTCGTAATCTTTACTATAGTAACCAGCGACTGCTACTATTAAACAACGTATAACGTTTCATTAAATTGTTTTCTTTTTACAATTTATATAAAGTTAACTGGAATAAGCAACATTTAACATGAACACAGTACGTATATCGACGTTACCTATTTATATTCGTGCACATCTACAATAATAGCTTATCTGCAAATTCACTGTCTACACTATGCCTTCATTGTTAATACTAGAAACAAAGAAATATTGGAAATGTTCATAATTTAATGATGCTGTTTGCTGTAGATCCATTAAATTCTATAAATACATAACAATTTCTGTATCTCATTACGTATTATTGATGTAGAAACAAACTAATTCTAAGCAGCCATATAGACAATCTATCCGTTTGAAATGTTATTTCTCGTGTAGTTAGTAAAGATATTTAGAAGAACCAAAAATACTCACAGGATAGTACATCCCCTGCGGCGGCAAAAAAAAGGCCCCTGAACCCCACAGCTTGCCGTTTATATTTACTTTGCGTAGCACAAAATTACACTCAACTGACGCCACTCGATTTGGCGTTATCTCCACACCACAACTTTTATAAACTCGAGGTATTCATGAGTGTTTAATATACTATAACAGTGAACAAGATACAACAATTTGTAAATTTTTAGGTTATGTAGATATAGCGCGGAGGAACGCGCTATAGCACTGAAAGCGGTTGACGTCGATGTGCAACAACGAGCACGAACAGGCGCGCCGCGCGCGTGGCTGCTCCACGAACTCGTACGAACCGCCGTCTGCGAGAAAGAGACAGAATGAAACACCGAATAGAATCGAATTTTCACTGCTCAACCTCAAACCGCTCGTACTCTGTCTCTGTCTAGCATACAATATACAATTGACAAATAAAAAGCTTCACTATTTCGGTACATATTCTCGATAACTTTATTTCTCCCATACTCGTGTTTAATTACAAATAAGTACGTCGGATATGTTTAATGTGAGTTTTCTATTAATATATTTGTCATGTTCTAATATTTGGGTATCAGTTGAATGAATAGACAAAATAAAAAATATAACTTAGAAGACAGGAAATCGAAAATGAACATCTTACAATCTAAACGTATTTAGTTTAGAAATTTGTACATATTGTATAATATTCACATTGTACACGACGACCAGAGAGTGGCATCTAGTTCGTATGTCCCTGTCGTTTAGCCGAGAGGGGCTTGGATCAATGAATCGTTCCCGGGCCCCCCGGTCTCGTCCCGGCATCATCCCAACGTGTGTTGCACGCTCCCTCTCATTTCACACCGCGCTCGTAAGAATACATTTTTAGCAAAAACAGAATGTGTAAAATATTTTATGTAACATTCATAGAATAGTAATAAAGCATTCAATTTTAGATAAAGGTACCTATTACGAATTTTTCTTCAATTTATGATGAAAAGATTACACTGAGAAAATTTAATACCAACACCTACCTAAAAACGAGACGTTTCTATGGAGATTCGTGGAGAAATCTTATAATTAAGTAAAATTGTCATTGACGATTTAGTTATTTTTAAATCAAAAGGAGAAAACTTCCTTCCCTAATACTAAAATAAATTAGTGAACAAATAATATATAGACTTTTGTTGATTAACATTGGTTATCTTGAATGCATTAATTTACTTAAGTATTGTATATCAATGTTGTTGTTATAGTAAGTACATATTTATAATAATATAAATATAATAAATAAATGAGGAAGTATTTTATGTGAATCAACTTAAAGCTGCATATTTGAAATCTTTGAATACTTACTTTCAAAAAGAAGGTAATTGCTTTCCTATATGTTATGCACTATATAAAATACATTTTATATAGGTACAAATTTATATACGTAGATAGATATATAATTATTATTCTTTAATTTTTTTTATATTAAAAACAACATAGCATATAATTTATGTCTTTTCAATAAAATTTTAATTTTATCTTATAAGTATTTATCTAAGTATTTGTATTAGTTATAAGTTATGCCTCCAGCTAATACCTAAGTATTAGTTATGCCTCCAGCTTCAGTCGGTTTATTAGGTTTTAACGTAAAAAATAAAATTAATGATATATTTAATAAAAGTATCTACGTTATTAAAATAATTTATACTCAAAAATATATATGAAAATGTAGTTTATATATACTGCATTTTAATAGTAAGCAGTATTTTAAATATTAATGAGCAGGAGAACGAGAAAAAATAAATATCAGTTAAATTAAGAGGCGAGTGGTGCCATCTAGTAGCATGTATTGGAAGAAACTAACGCTCTCTAGGGAAACGTAAAACAACTACTTCAAGTTAACTTTATAGAATCTGGTTGCAAACAACGGCTACTAGGTAACGACACTGAAATGTTTATCGGTACCATATATAACAATCACCGTTAGAAAATTATCCTTCATTGTATAAAACTATTGGATTTGTCAAAACTAACTTACCCAAATACAATTGTTAAGATTCTCCCAGTCTTGATGCCATTCTAACAATAAAAGATATTTAGCTCGCATAATGCTTATTCATACGAAGAATTTCTACTGTTGTTTAATTTTTAAATTAAAAAATATAGAATAATCAATAATAATTTTACTTTTATTAAATAACTGATTACTAATAACTGGCTGCATTTAAAATGAAAATTTAAGCTTTTCAAATTCAAATTTCGAATCATCGATCACGTTTATCTTTCAGTAATATGTACCGTATGGCAAAGGTGATAAAAAATTCGAATCTATATTTAATAATAAAATAATTATGGATTAATTTGTTAAAATTAAATTCATATTTAATAGTACACTAATGTAAAATGTGATAATTAAAGAATAAAAAAAAATTTGATGATGCCATTATATTTGTCCTCAGTGATTACAACGTTTTGCTGATGGGTACAGAATACTCTGTACTACAGTACCAAGATGAAGTATATTAACCTGATGCTGTTAAGACAAAAAAAGGATAGTTTATTTTAGGACAAAATATAAAAAAATAGGGTATTTTTTTTTAATTTCAAACTCCATACCAATAACCTAGAATAGATACCAATAACGTAAACACCTACTATTACAAAAATACTAATAAACGTTGCCAATCTGCCACTTTTCATTCTCAAAAATCATACCAGAGCGAGAAAGGGATATCTCTCGTTCTATTTTACGCCATTTACCTATTTTCTATAATAAACCTAAACAACGTTCAACTTCACTGCCAATACCTACGACTCGATTTCGTGAATGAGGCGTGTGAGACGTTGTCGCTTTGATAGGTTAGTGTCTGTGTGCGTCATTCTTAACGAATAGCGTTTTATTCCACAACGATAATTTTATTATTTACTGCTTTGTTTTGCGGCTTCGCTAGCATACCACCTATATATAACATGTTTATTATACTGCCTACATTCAATAAAGAATGAATCAAGCACTACGTGACTGCTTCATGTTATCGACGGCAAAGGCGTGCGAGTCGAACCTAGGCTTGCGGCCGTAAACAGAGCGTCGGAATATTTAAATTTTACATTTTTCGAAAAGATACGTCCAAATTACATGCTATAAAAGTCGAAGATTAATTTCATTAAATTTCTTTCATGATGGAATGACTTCTCCCTCTCAAAGTTCGCCTTACAATTTTTTATTATTTTTTGTCACAAAATGTCTTATTGTCACTTATTTATTAGAGATAGACATATGGTGTCGCGGACTTTTTTAGAACTAATAAAATTGAATATTTTTATGATACAACGTACTGACATATAATGACTATTTTTGCAGCACACGCGCTTAAAGCAATTCGATGGCGTCCCTTATTATTGTTATTTCGTTAATTAAAATAAAAATAAAAAAAATCAGCTTCACGCTGTATCCCGCACACAGCAGGGTAGGCAGAGGGAACCTAGTGTTAAGACACTCCGTTCCCCACTTTCTGCCGAATTCTGGAGGCATTGCGTGTTGAGTGGCAGAACTCAACGCCGCGCTTAACCTCGACACCAGAGCGAAGAAATGGAAATATAAATTTAAGTAAATATTTCATCTCCTCGAGTGGGGATCGAACCCACAACCAGTCGATTTTGCAGTCACACCTCGTGCCGCTGCGCCACGACCGGCCTCTTATTTCGTTAATTAAGATTAACTAATACTTACACCGTAATGTTATATAGCGTATAGCAATCCTGAAGAAGGCAGCTTTCATACAAAACAAAAAAAGTAAATCGGACCGGAGATCCCGATATTATTGCCGTTTAAACAAAGAAACAAATTGCTCTGCTTTATTATATTAGTATAGATTTTGGTTTGAAAAAAAATCCCTTTTTCATTGTTGTCAAAATCTCTTTTGTTTTAATTGTATTAGGCTTTTATAGAGTAGTTAAAACTTTTCTTTCATTTAAAGTAGTGATGACAAAAACACTGTATATTACGGCTTCCTTTAAATATCCTAAATTTAGGTTTCTTACACAAGTGCTCCAAGTTTACTTATTTAAATTATTTACGATTGATTTGTACTCAGTAGAATAGCTTGAGGTATAACAACGAAAAGTTCTCAGCATATTTAGAACTATCATCAGTTAATTTCTAGAACATCTTCCAAAGGCGATATAAATAAGATTATTTTATTGGTTTGTATAGTGCATTGGTTCCCAACCAGTGGGACCGGACCGCGGACCTAAACATGGTCTGCGAGCGATTTTAATTTTATGACTGGGGATGGTGAGGCGAAGTTTCTATTAGATTATCACACTTAATTGTTATAATACCTACATGCATAGTGGTCTCTGCTACCAAGAATGATATAAAAGTGATCCTTGATCAAGTAAAGGGTGGCACCCCTGGTATAGAGGAAGTCGGACAGTGGAGGCGAGTCTCAAAATATATTTAAAAGGGACTCCCCTAAATTGACACTTGGTCACAAATCCCATGCCCTGTTTCGAGCTGTTCATCCTGCAACGCGACGGGCTCACATCCTCACGTTGAAGTTTATTCTCTTCGTCAATAATTTATGTTATCTCTATTATATTATACTTATATATTTTTATCATATAAAAAAATATTGTGTATGTGATTTTTCATAATTTATATAACAGTGTGAAATTAAGATCGTTACTTATTTGGTAATTTTGGATTACATAACGAATAAAACGACTAAACGATAAATGACGGGTGATGAGTTATGGGGGATGAATGATGAATGAAGTAGTACCGGTGACGGAAAATGGATGACAAAATCTTTACATTGGTGTCCTTCATGGAATTTTATATTTTTATCATAACAAAAAACGAAGCGAGCGAGGCAATTAAAGCTAGTAGAGGCGAAAACTCCTTAACTTAAAAAAAACAATATCTATCACTTTACAATAATTAACATTAAAAAAAATCAATGTTAAGAAAACTGTTGAATTAGGTAACTATAATTATTTTTAAAAAATATTACACAAAAACAAAAAACAAACGTAGTAGAAAACTTTTATTTAACATAAAAGATTTTCAAGACATTTTGTATCCAACTAAAAATATATTTAAAACTATGCTTTACAACGAAAGAGGCAGGTCATGAAAGCTAGACTAAGTGGCAAAAGTAGGGTTATCTCTTGTACAAAATAACAAAATAATAATTTATCAACTTAAAAAATTGTTTACAATCATAAATGTAACAATTACCTATATCAATATTTCATATAAAAGAAATGGCTTAATTTTCACTAAAAATAAATATATATTATAACATCAAAACATTGATAGAAACATATATAAATCAGTACAAAAGGCGGCTCTATCGCTAAACGAGCAATAGTAACATATATTTTCTTATTTATTTTACTATTTTCGTAAAGAAAAAAACCTGCGACTTCGATTTAAATAGAAAATTATAAGGATGGGAGAGTAAAAAATGTGACATACTTGTAATTTTATACAATTAAGGAGTACAGAAAGATATACACAAATCTTTTATGATAGTATATGATAGATTACATTTATTTTGTATCAATTTTAAAATATAAAAAATTAAACATGTAAATATTAAAAGTTACATTAAAAATTGCTAGCTGCGGTCGGTTTTGTGTGTGCAAAGTTGACAGCCCTTGTAGGGCGCAGTTGTGGGCGGTCATAGGGAAGTCGCGGACATCAGTCATTCCGTCTGTTTGCCGCCACGACCACCCCCGACCCACTTACTTCCCTGTCCCTTGCATATACTCGTATGTACGTTGAATAAGATTGCGTAACAAAGATTGTGAGATAGTACTTGTGTAAATTGCGCTTGGATTAATTAATAGCTGAATTCTGTAAATATTAAGTGAAAGATAAAATATAAAGTGAAATAAAAACAACTATGAAAGCGTTTGCAATTAGATAATATTGTAGTTAATTTTAGAGTACATTGTACATTTTGTTTTTACTTTTTTCGTGGGATTTAACTTAGTCCTGTGTTCAGCGCCACATCGTCTTGCACGCCTCTTCCCGCGCGTGATTAAAACATAATTAACAATCTTATCCGCTGGATAATAACATTTTGATAAATAAATATGTCAACAATACAATTTTTATCTTAACTAAAACACTGATTTAGCTGGTCTGAGTAAAATGTGCGTAATATTAAAAATGGAAGGTTATGTCTGTAATATTTTAGGGTGGCATTTTAATTGGCTGTTGCATAAAAAGTGACGCGCCGTTGGTTAATCTACATACAGATGTGTACATTATAAGTAGGTACCTACACCTACACCTACTGCCTACCAGAATGATGCCTCAACGATACGACGCGGCGCGGCGCGAGCGTCGATGTTTTTAGGTCGTCGCTACCGAATCCACACTTTTCAATGACTACTCTCGGAAAAGAGGACCGAGATTTATGTATATGTACCTAAAATGTAAGATAGTGTTTTGCAAACAATCAAAACGTACATATGGAGGGTACCTTTTATAAATTATAAATAGGTTTATAAATATTATTGTTTAAAATGAAGTAAATTTAATTGCAATGACGATGATTAGGGTTCTGTACCTACAAAAAAGGTAACTCTTGTGAACCGATTTCGTACCTCTTAAGGAAAAAAGGAACCCTTATAAGATCACTTTTGTTTGTCCGTCCGTCTGGTCTGTCTGTCTGTCAAGAGTCCTTATCTCAGGAACGCTTGGAAATATCGAGTTGATTCAAACCATATACTCATATCTACGGCCTCATGACTTCCTGAAAAAAAAATTCTATATTTACTTTAAAAAAGATATGGCCGTTTATATCGTAAAAACGCTTATTTCGATACTATCATGGTAGTACTAGTTCAAGAAAAAATCTGAACACTATGCATTTGTGGTGAAATGCTAAAAAATATTAGCGTTAAATAGCAAAAAACGCGCATTTCGACACTATAAAGGGAATCGAAACTAATAGGGCACTTCCGGTTGACCTAGAATTACGAAATTTGGCAACTAGCATCTACAGCTAGTACTAATTCAGGAAAAAATCTGAAAACTATACATTTGTGGTGAAATCCTAAATATTATAATAGCCTTAAAAGTGGGGAAAATTTGGAATTAAAGCCGTAAACCAAGTCAGGTATCAGATGAAAGGGCTTTGGCTTAACTAAGCCTGAATTTCAGAAAAGTCTCTAAACCTCCAACTTTTGTACGGAAATCTCGGTGGGCGAGTCCGACTTGCGCTTGCCCGGTTTTTTTTTATTTGAAAGCTAGTGCTCCCCGTGTGGTCCCATTTTAATTTGGTTACAATGATATCTGTGAGAAAATTATATAACTATGTGAAATGGACTAATTACTCAATATCAGGCCAACCGATTCCGATTATTCTACAACAACAATTTACAATCTCCCTAAAAAGATATTAACAACATATATAGATTGTAATAAGCGTATAAGAATTTCACCGTAGGTCTATGAGTACGTATGGCTTAGTTGGTCAGAGCGCTTGGACGGTTTGCAAATCGCGGAGGCGCGGTTTCAAATCCCGCTTCATTCAAATTTCTATACGTTTTATTAGTGAGTATTTTTCTTTCCTAANTATATATATATATATATATATATATATATATATAATGTACCTTACGTAATGGGTTTAGTCATCCAAAGCGATAGACTCATTAATACGATTGATCAAGGATTAATCTTTCGTATGCACTTTAGTGCACCTGTTTTAACAGGTTCCTCTTTAAGTACTCTGAGCGTGTGTGTACCCTAAAAAAAACAAAAACTGAAACTGGGGAAAAGTATTAGTGCGAATCCTTTATTTTGTTTTTCTAATGAAGAATAGTTCGTGACTTCTGTAATTTTCTTTCAACAACATTTTTTGATAAAAAAAAGTTATTTAGGCCTCACTTTGATTTCTTTCAAATGGTCAAAGGTTACTAATGAAAAACGGAACCCAGTCAGTGAATCACTATGAATTTCGATAAGAGAACATTATGGTTCAGTACTTTTTTAGATTTAGGTATTTAGGAGAGAAAAAAAGAACAAAAATATTGCCTTTATAAGCTCCCCCTGTATCTATCTATCTACTTATGTAAGACAATCTTGCAAGGTTATGTTCAACTAATTTTTAGCTGTCCCAGTCCATCCAACTGATTTCTCTAAAAAGTAAAAACATAATATCTTTCTTATGACATTTTATATTTCTTAAGTAGTCATTTAAATTTTTGTTTACGCTGTATCCCGCACCTAGTGTTAAGACACTCCGTTCCCCACTTATTTAAATTTCCTAAGATATTTATTAAAAAAGAAGAATAATACTCTTCTCACGTATGAATTATAGTTACACTAAATAGGTACTTATGCTTTCAACCCGCCTTTACTTCAATCTCTCAGAAACTTAAGCTTCGGCTAACAAAAGCGAGAGCTTTTTGTTTAAAACCAAAGTAATTGGTAGTACACAGACAGTGGTGAAAATATATAGTTAAATGTAGAATTTTCAGGATGGGAGACTCCCTTTACGAAAAGCATTTGTCTGACAAAATTGTATCTGTACATTGAATATATTTATGAAAAAACAATGTAGGCGGGCTTAAAGTAATTAATAGAATATGAATGTATGATATTTGAAATAATTATCTGTCTGTTTATACACGCACTTTTGAACTATGTACTGAATAATATACATTTTCAGTTGACATGTAAAAGTTGAACATCTGATGAACAAGTATAACAGTCCAGCTTAACTATATTCATAACCATCGCAATTACAGTCAAAAAAACTTTTGCAATAATATGTTCTATTTGTCAGTTCTGTACTTCAAAAAGTAAAAAAATATTTGTAAACACAAAAACCCCGACTGCATAAAACTAAAAATAAAATAAACAAGCCCAATAATTCATTAGGATTAACAGTCGGGACCTATAAGTAATTCTTCAATCAATAAAATCTTTAACGTTAAGTCATTTTTAAAAACAAAAGAAATAAATAAAGATCAAAGGAAACAGATATGGGGACGGAGTGCCATTACGATTATTGTAGTCCGTTTTCTTCAATAGAGTAGAAAACGGAAATGTGAATATAATGGTAACAATTATAATAGGCGCTATGAAGCGTTTTCCAAAAGCAAACAAAGATCGCGTGCAAGTAACTGCTGTGCTTAGCTTCTTGGACTTTCGCAAATCATTCGACAATTTCAGCAGTAAAGTACTACCTTGACCTATTACTGTAAAGTTCTTCAACAGGCCGCATAACTCGGAACTTAATAGTTTTGAAAACTTTCAAGTGTGCATTGGGGACTTAGAAAATGTGAACGTAAAAACTATTTGCCTTCTTCGTGTAATATTTGACTATTATAATATTTATTTATTTAATTGTAATCAAAAAAAATATAAATAGAAAACGCAACTCAAATTATAACTCAGTTACATCGAAAGGATTAACGTGATATAATGAGATGTAGGTGTTAATCCTAATGAACTATTGGATTATTAGTATTATGCTGTCTGGTGTCTTTTTTTAATTGGTTTATTTTTTTTATTTAGGTCCCTTCAGTTAACTTTTATCGCAACCTTGATAAAAGTCGACTGAAGAGACCTAGATGACGTGACTTGAGTCTTAGCAAAATTTACAAAGATATTTTTTAAAACTTTGGCGCTAAAATAGTCCATTTGTTTTTAAACATACAGATCTTATATATTTTTATAATATACGTAAAAATCCCTTTATTTTTATGCCCCACGAGATTGATCAGGAGGAATTTTTTTCGTTTCGTTTTCGTTCGTTTATTTATTCCAAAATCCACCATTTTGTTTGGAAAACCCAAATATTCTTATATTTGCGTTTTCGAGGTAAAATGGTAAAAAATCATTCATTCATTTAAAAGATCCAAGATAATATAGAAATTTATAAACATGTACAAGATACACGTAAAAACATAATCTTCCTTGGGTATTACCAAAAAAAAAAATATTCCATCCAAAGACCAATGATACGCACAATGATAAAAACATATCAGTCCAACGTAAAAGTTAAGCTAATATATTCTTCTCTAGCGGTGGACCCCGTCGCTAACGCAGACCTTCATCGACTCATTCGTGGACACCTAGGGCTCTACCTGGACCACTGTAGTAACTCAGCACCTATATAATGTCTCGGATAAATGTGAAGCCATCTGCAATTAACTTTAATATTAACATCTATTCTAAACGATGCTTAATCGAAATTATTTAATTTAAAAAAATAACAAAATTGAATATAAAGCCATAGTAATCATGCCGCAAATGTAAGGTGGTTCTTTTCAATCACGCAAGAGCATTTTATTTATTGTGAATGGATAGAACAAAAGTGCCTGGTAGTAAAGTCAGTCGTAAATAAAATATGAAAACAAATAGGAATTGTTCGGGATACGAGAAGGCGTAACGACATGGCCAAGTGGTCCGCATCTCTCAGGGGAACCAGCTTACATTGTGTATTTATAACATATGATATAATAGGATAATACTGATTCTCTTTTCAAACTACTCGAATACGCCACTCGTTATGCATAATATTTACCTATCTATGTGATAAACTGTTTGACGCTTTGTACCTGGCCAATGGCCAAGTTAGCGAGGAATGTTGGAACATTACAATTAATATTTAGAACAGAACCGTAACTTTTGAGCCTAACAAAATAATATTTATTTGGATATAGATCATATTATATCCTCGTTAAAATGACTTGTAAAAAATCTTTATTATTTACAACTGACCTTAACATCTCTGTAGACCAATATTACAAAACTCAGCAATCTAACGAGAAACAGATCGAGACTCTAGAGATTCTATAGATTTTCAAGTTATAATAAATACAATTTGAAACCGGTATTTCTATAAATATGGTTATTTTCCAAACTAACAGATTTGGCAACTAAAATAGACATAAAAAAGTATCTTTAATTTCTTTAGGGAAATCAGCTAATATTGTTATTTCTAGTTATGGTTAATAATACACAAAAATGTAAACGTTTATGTCGTTTTGCCGGTACTCGAATTCATGTATCTACTTGGCAAAGTTTTATCCTCTACATCATTATAGAGAGAAATATAAAAGAGCCAAAGAGCATTTAGTTTCTCTGATAAGTCCAAAATAGGCCAATTTGAATCGGAACAAATGTTTAAAACTACAGTTAACTTATTTTTTAATCGCATCTCGAAAAAATGCAATATTAGTTCTATTAGCTTTATGACTTTCTAATCGTATGTTAAAAAAATGCAAAATTTGTTCTATTTTAGCTTTTTTTTTCTAGCTTCACACTGTATCTCGCACGAAGCAGGGTTGGCAAAGGGAACCTGGGAAAGGGAAAGGTAGTGTTAAGACACTTTCTTTCCCCGTTTTCCCTCTAATTCTGGAGATATTGCGCATTTGCGCTTGAACTCGTTACCAGAGCGAGTAAATGAAAATATAAAATATTTCAATTTCCTCAAGTGGGAACAGTACCCACAACCTGACACGATTACATTAGCGCGGTTGTACCCGTGCACCACGACTGGCCACATAACTTTATCTATGTATTTATAAAGGAACACTGACCAGTGTTCAAGTCTGTGGTAGTTATGGGAACATCAAGATCATAAATCACGTCACGAAGGTCTTCTGGTCTATGATAAGCATTATTCACCAAATGTATATCTGAGTGCTAATATACGAGTACATTTTCCGAGTCGGGTACTATTTATGGTATACAATTTCGGAAATCATTTTTGGATTTAGAATTTAAAAAAGGAGTTAAATAAAAAAGGATAGCTTTTCATTTGGTATCTCTTGATCTTCAATGGTCGAGACCGCTGATGCCAACGTCTTACCAGACTACATAAGTCCAAACTCTAGCACTGTCTGTATTAGTCGCTCTAAATTTCCGACCGGAATAAAAAATTGCTTGGGTCAAATACTAGAAAGTCATATGTGTGGTCGCACAATGAGAAGAGACAAGAGAATAATCCGTTAAAATCTTTTTTACAGAACAACAAACACAGGAACTCAGAAAGTCAGATAGGGACTTCACATTATTTGGAATGAAGATGCTTACATGAATATGGAGGCTGGAGGGTTACACGATCTATCCGAATCTCAAATAAATTCATTCACCACAGTCAGAAATAGACAGAAAAATAGACTCAGAAAATAAATACGAGGATTAATAATAATAATATGCTTTATTGTACACCACAAAAATACAAAATAAATAAATAAAAGAAACATAAAGAAATAGAAGAAAATGTACAGCAGGCGGCCTTATCTCTTCCAGGCAACCTTAAAGTGTAGGAGTAGTTAGAACGGTAGGCGGTGTACATGAGTTATTTAAATACTTATCTATGTACATATAGTACATAGATAAGTATTTAGGCGAATATATACATACATAAACTCATACTTAAAAAATATACATAAATATTATACATAAATACATATATACATATGATTAATGCCATGTAAAAGAAAAAAAAATTATGTTAAATTATATTTGATGCACGTTTAAATCATGATAAAATTTAATAAAGTTTAGCCAATATTGCTCTCGGCTTCGCTGATTTAAACACACGGTAAATAAATTTGCGGCGTAACTAAGTTTATTATACCTGCGTCCTGTGATTTCTAAACAAATTACGGAGTATGAAAGTACACTCGTATGTGAATTTTCTGCTGTGGAGGAAGGGTGATGAGATTAAGTTGTTAAGGTCGGATGAGAGGCTGCATGTATATATAAGACCAGGAAAGGGATATGTAACGTATATTTTAATAATTAAACACATAAATAATATATGATGATATAATATAAATTATTTAAGTTTTAGGCACGACTTAAGTAGTTTTATATATATATATATATATATATATAAATGTTGTAAAGATGTATAATGATCAATTTATCAATGAATTGATTAATTTCTTATTAAAATTAACATTTAAAGGCCATTAACTTAACTCTAAAACACACTTTTCCCAAGACAAAACTTCACAGACTTTAAGAAAAGGCTTAAAAATGTTATCTGAAATTTTTGAGGTTTCTTTGAGCTTTGAGGTTTATGTGTCAAATGACGAAAGACACGAAAAAGTGAAGCAAAAACTTTGTACTATTTGTATATAACTAACATATCTCTTGTTTGTTTGTAGTGTTCATCAATCATGCCATTAAAAAAAACTTTGATCACTTTTTACAAAAATTCATCGGACAACAGAGAAGTATGAAATATGGCCCAGTTATAATTTATGTATATATTATAACTGTGTTTTTTTTAAATAATGCATAAAATATCTTTCATCATTAAATTAATAAAATAATTATAATACACACTACCATATGAACTATGGACTATGAACTGACATACAGTTGCTATGGCAACGTGTATTATAAGCGTCAACGGGTAAAATACAAATACGTTTGAGGGGACTTAACAAATTCGTTAATTCATTTATATATCTCATATTTATTCTTAATTTCTATAGTAAATCTAAATTTTAGAAACTTGAAAAACTTTAGTTATTAATCTGTACCGAAAAAAATTTCAAGCAACTGCTCCCGATTGACACAATCCTATTTTTTTATAGTCTTTTTCACTTATATCTACCCTCTTTTACACGAGTTTGCTAACAATACAATAAGATAGGTAATTAGATACGTACATACAGACACATATAAATAAAAATAATATAGTAATATAACAAAACATATTATACATTGAGAAAAAACGATAGGTACGTATATATTTAAAAAAATCAAAATTAAATTAAATCAGCTTCACGCTGTATCCCGCACACAGCAGGGNGAACGGAGTGTCTTAACACTAGGTTCCCTCTGCCTACCCTGCTGTGTGCGGGATACAGCGTATATATTTATATGTACATAAAAATAATAAATAAACAATCATATCAACTAGAGGACCCGTTGACACGTATAATAATACGCGTTGCCATAACAACGTGTATATCAGTTCATAAATGCTTAAATGGCGTTTCCTATTCCATGAAGCATGGTATAAGAAATGCCATTTAAGCATTTATATTTAGAAATACATGTGTAGGCATATGGTGAATATATTATATTTTATAGGCAAAATCTCATTACTCTGTGAGCTATCTCACTTTCCTGCTAACTTTTGTGTGGTTAATTATGGCCAGGTGATTGTGATTTTGCGAATAAAATTGAATTAAAAAAATATTATTATAATGTTTGAAATTAATTTACACTATTTTAAGGCAAACTGGGCAGGTTATTATCCTTTTTTAAAATTAATATAGGTATAACATAAACATAACCTGCCCAAATTGACGTAAATATGAATGAAGATATATATTTTTTTAATTTGTAATATGTTAATTGAATAAAGATATTACAAATTAAACGATATAAGATGAAATATTTACTTAAATTTATATTTCCATTTGTTCGCTCTGGTGTCGAGACAAAACGTGGCGTTGAGTTCTGCCACTCAACACGAAATGCTTCCAAAAGTCGGCAGAAAGTGGGGAACGGAGTGTCTTGACATAATATAGGTTCCCTCTGCCTACCCTGCTGTGCGCGGAATACAGCATGAAGCTGATTTTAATATGTTAATTCTCTTAATCTAGGAAAAACTTTAATAGTATTTAGAAATTGACGCAGGTCTAGTAGATTTTGACCATAGCGTTTGGCGCTCCGTTCTCTCTGACTACCCCGCAAGGGATAAAGCGTGAAGCTAAGTTAAGTTAAGTTAAGTATGTAAAATCGGGCCACAAATGACGGAGAAATCGAAGGACATACATAAAAAATATAGTTGTCAAATATAGAACCTCCTCTTTTTTTCCTTTCGTTTCGTACCTTTAAAGGAAAAAAGGAACCCTTATAAGATCACTTTGTTGTCAGAGCCTTTAACTAAGGATTGTAATATAACGCGATATATCGAGTTGAAATTCAAACGATATACTCAGATCTACGGCCCTATGATTTCCTTAAAATTAAGACTAAGCCAAGCTATATTTCAGAAAAAGCTCGAGACCTCTAGTTTTTGTCCGGAACCGTCGGTGATCGAGCCCGACTCGGTTCTCCGGTTTTTTTTTAATAAAGAAGTTGGTTAAAAACATACTAAATTATAAATATTCCAACTCTTGGTTTCAATGATACTTCAGTGTTTTAATATAGGAGAAAAAGAGATCATGATTATTTGAGGCTTACTTACTACGTATAAACATAAAATTATTCTAGAGAAGGATATATTTAGATATTCATTTCTGTCTCAATTTTAAGGCTTACTTTTAGTCATTATATACTTTGTATAAATGAACAGAAAGTCACTTGACATATTCTATTTAACTTGTATTTACACTTTAACTACATTTAAATAAGTACCTACATATACGTACCTACCTACATTACAACAATAATTTGTCTTTATGCTTAACTATGTACAGTAGTAATTAAAAAAGTATGATTAATAAAAACATTGTTTTGTGGTAATGTATCTTTTATTATTGAATAAAAAAAATTAAATCCGCTTCACGCTGTATCCCGCACACAGCAGGGTAGGCAGAGGGAACCTAGTGTCTGCCGAATTCTGGAGGCATTGCGTGTTGACTGGTAGAACTCAACGCCGCGCTTAACCTCGACACCAGAGCGAAGAAATGGAAATATAAATTTAAGTAAATATTTCATCTCCTCGAGTGGGGATCGAACCCACAACCAGTCGGTTTTACAGTCACACCTCGTGCCGCTGCGCCACGACTGGCCTCATCGTTTATTATTGTTTGCTTATATTTTTAAGTAAATGGTGATTAAAATGCGATTACTTGTCATAAGATTAAGAACATACAGAGCTCTCAGAGTATTTACACAAAACAGCCGATAAATGTAATATTATTTTATAATTACGATATCTTTTATCAGTGAAAGAGTTAAATAGTATTATTTTTATATATAGATAAAATATAAAATAACAATTAAAGCAAGTGACCATAAAATAAAAAATGTCTCGTTTAAAATTCAGTTAGAATAACATCGCTTAGAGTCCACAATCTGCATAAATACAAACGACCGCTCCTAACGCAACATGATTAAGTGCATCGTTTTTAGTCGACCTCGTCGCCAATCTAACATTTAGAAGTTTTAGAACAATTTCTATCGATAGTATAATATAAACTCTAAAATTAAAAAAAACCAATAAACAAACGAGATTTTTTATTCCAGATACGACAGTTAGTATAAAATCATAAGAGTATTCGAATAAATTATTATTATTTTATTAATGATAACTTAGAGATTTGAGGCCAGTCGTGGCGCAAGAGTATGAGCGTGCAACTGTAAACGCGACAGATTGTGGGTTCAATTCCCACTTGAGGAAATGAAATATTTAATATTTTCATTTCCTCACTATATTAACAAGTGAAGCTGTGAGTGATGTTGAGTTCCGTCACTCAGCACGCGATGCCTCCAGTGTCTTAATGGGAACGGAGTGTCTTAATAATAGGTTCCCAATTTCCGTCTATCTACGCTGCTGTGTGTGGAATACATATAGCGTATAATTTGATAATCCTGTCGATCATAATTATGATTTACTAGCGGCTCATTCGCGGCTTCGTTCACATACCACCTAAAATTCTTTGCATTTGCAAATTGCTACATTTGCCAACAGATTTTATATATAATTTATACATTTAATATTTTTTCATATTATACTTTTGAGAAAGTGCAATCACTACGAGGCTGCTTGGCAGAATGTCATCGATGGCAAGGGCCTCGCAGGACTCATGCCTAAGCTTGCGGCCGTAAACAGAGCATTAAATTATTTTAATTTTATATTTTCTCGAAAAGTATACGTCCACATAATATAAAAGCCGAAGTTTATCATCATAAAATTTCCTTAATTATGAAATAACAATTGCATGTAATTTTCAATATCCATGTCAAATAAAAAACGGTGAAACCTTGCAATTTTCAATTATTTTTTGTCAAAAAATTCCTTATTGTTACGTATTTATAAGAGATATACGGCGTCGCGGATTTTTTTAGAACAACTAAATTTGAATATATTTGTCATACAATATACTGACATATATTTAGCTATTTTTGCAGCGCACGCTCTTAAAGCAATTCGATGACATTCATTAGTATAGTTATTTCATTATTTAAGGCTAATTAAGAAAAGAACCGTAATGTTATATACCCTATAGCACTTTGAGGAACGTAGCTTTCATACGAAACAAAAACAAAGTAAATCGGACCAGTAAATCCAGAGATCATAGCGTTTAAACAAACAAACTCTTCCGTTTTATTATATTAGTATAGATTTTAATATTAATGATTGATTTTTTATTGAATTATGACAAATTGAATTCGAGAAGATCTCTCTTAATTATACAAGCATATATGTACATACTCACATAGTTATACTTTAGAACTTTTGCTGAAAGTAAATAGAACCAGAACCGAGTTAACTCGGTTGCATAGATACTTCTTCGCCATAGCAAAAAGAAAAAAAGATAAAATGTAGACGATGTAAATGTTTTTAAGGCGGACAGCGTCAGGGCCTTTTATATAATAAGGGTTGTTGCTAGCTTTTTTGCTGTTCGTAAAGTACACAAGCCGGTATTTCCGTTTTATGAAGCTTCTTTATACTTTCATAATATATGTACATACTAAGAATGTTTGTATATCATAATTATGTATGTATGTAAAGTTATTTTTTTGGTGGGATGAAATATTTGATTTTATACCTAACTTACTTTTAAAATCAAATTGAATTCACTGAGACACTGAGAGTTGTGTATAATAACTTAACTTAACATATTCCAAGTACCTGTCCTGTCTAAAGTGGTAACTATATAATCTATAGAATTTTTGTACCAACACGACAAGATTTTTATAATTGTAAACACTTGTTTCTGAGATTAGCACCTTCAACCAAACAAACTCTTCGGATTTATAATAATAGTACGTACGTGACAAACATATTTGCAAAGTTTTGTAATAAAATATTGAACTAATAATAATTATTGAAGATAATAAAATAACAGTTATACATACCTATACTTTTATTGTTAGTGCTTTTTTTACGCAGAACTTATAAAAAGCAGTAAGCTAAGTTCTTTGTAGATTTCGTCATATAGTCTCATTGTGTTTTAATTTCCAAAAAAAATAAATATTTTCGATATTTAAATCCATAACTGTACCTAATCGTAGCCCACGTTTTTCTATTCTTCAAGAGGGAACATTGGCAATTTAACGAAATTGAGGTGTTTGTTTCAAGTTTCATTATATATTTTTGAATAAATTAATAATACCTTGAGTTACTTTTGGGCTTGAAAAACGTAATTTAATTTTTTTTTTGTATACTATATTATATTTGAAATTGTTTAGGAATCGACTGTAGAAGATTAGGTATTTTATTGTAAAGTAGAAAACATTTTTATTAATTAATAAAAAAATATAAAATAAACATGATGTATAAACATATGAAAGTAATAAAGCATCATTCGATACATATAACAAGCTCCGACTCTGCCTCTGTACGGTTCGATAAGATCCGTACCTATTCCCCGAATGCAATCACGTTAACGTCAACAATACGTTGCATTAATCGCCTTAAACAGAGTGCGCTTCAGTTACCAATATCCAAACTACGATTCCGGATTATATAGACAATGTTTATTGAATCGAAAAATATTTATACATTCTTGCTTAGGCTAAGAGATCACTTTTAAAATGTTATGTGCCTATAAATATAACTTTAATTATTTTGATGAGAGATATATAAAATTTGGGCATTTACCTGTGAGGCCGTCGTGGTGCAGGGGCACACGCGGGCAGCTGTAAATGCGACGATTTTGGGTTCGATTTCCACTTCCACAGAATCTTTATAAAATTAAAATTTATGGGAAATTAATGACAAGATACGTGCATATAATAATTATTTTAATATATATACTGGTCTATCATTGTTGTTTTTTCATCTTTCTTTGATTGTTTATAAACAATATATGTATGCAAATCCCAACGAAGTGAGTAAAAGTAAAGATTAAATAGGATACATTTTTCAATTTTATCTTTGATAATAATCAAAACATTATCTGTTTCATTCATATTTACATTTATCATTTATCAAAATTTTATCTTACCTAACGTTTAACTCAACGTTAGTTAATTAATTTAAATTATAAGTACATATACGTACAAAGTACAATAAACTATAATAAGATATAACTAACTTGAAGTGATTCTTACCTTATCGTAAGGAGAGAAGTATTCAGCAAGGGTTGTCGTAGGCCATGTGTCGCGGCGAAGGCAGGGCGGGCGGGCGCGCGGCGCGGCTCCCGACGCGGCACTAGGGCAGCCACGCCGCCTCCGCCCCCGCCGCGGATTCTTCGCTGTGATTAATCGCCGACCCACCTGCGGAGCCTTTGTGTACCGTTAATGTGTTCTTTCTCTAAACAATCTTTAAATAATAAATGGAGAATTTATATATTTTGGGATATTTCAGTCGACGTAGCAATGCATTTGTTTGTTTTTTTTTTTTTAATAAAAATATCTGTAAATTAAATTTGTAAAAACAAAATTGCGAGCGATTTTATTTCATTAAATGAAATTTTTATTTTGTTATTTTTAGGGTTCCGCACTTAAAAAGGAAAAAAAACGGAATTAAAGGGACCGTTTATCTCGAGATTGCGTGGAGGTGAAACTGAAATTAATATCAAATATTCAGGTCATCGAGCTTCTATGTCAGTGTAATCAGTGGATACATTGTAAAAAATTCACTTATAAAACTTACACTTATAAAATTAGGCAAGTGAGAAATTACAATATAAATGAAGGAAAAAACCCGAGAAATTAAAATTTATAGATATTTCATAGAAAAAAGCTATTATAAAGTAAATAATTGTAGTTCATTTCATACAAAATATGTGAATGCCAACTGGTTGACAAAACTTAAACAAACTTAAGTTTGTTTTTAAATTTATAACTTGTACTTCCCTGACCTTTCCTCCTCGAAATAGGTACAGAACCCTCGGTAAGCGAGTCTGCTTCGCGCATTTTACCGCTTTTTTAAATTAATTATTCTTCGGTGCCACCATGTACGAGTATATACAATGTACTTAACATATAAAATATGAATGTATTGAATAGTTAGATTTCTCTATAGCTTAATTTTTAAATTTTATTAACTTTATTATTAATATTAATAATAAGTTTTAACAATCATTATAAAAAGTGTATAAAGTTGACGTTCATAAAATAGCAATGAATGATGAAAATGAATTGAGTTCAGGAGATACTCGACACTGTTTCATATTGTAGGCTTTACGATCAAGAGTCTTGATTACTTAAGCTCATAATGAATAAGCTCCATACAGTTTTTTTTTATATTTACATTATAATTATCCTTATTTTCGTCTTATGAAATCAACAAGAATTTTTAAATGTACCTATAGCTAATTAAAGCAACTAAGTGGATAAACTTTTATTTGATTTATTTACTAAAATAATTTGTATGTTGAAATCCCTAAGTTTTCCTGATCTAATTATTACCAAATATCTCAAAATACAATATTTATTACAACGGTAATCAGAATCGCGCTGAACCACTTCACTAACATCCGCGCTTATGAATAATAAAATATGTGAAATGCTCTTGTCGCTATAGTAGGTACAGCTCTAATTGGCTACTAGCTTATTTTCATCTGTTTTGCAAAATACGACTACATACATGGCAGATGTTGACGATCAAACTTTATAATTTTTGACTTCTATAATGTAAATACAGATATCAAAAGGTAGGTATTATTTATGCCATTTTTTTTCACCTTCACTCATCCCACACACACTATATCCCGCATGTAGCAGTCTAGCAGAGTAGGCAGAGGGAACCTAGTGTTAAGACATTCTGCATATTACTTTCCGCCGAATTCTGGAGGCATTGCCTGTTGAGTGGCGGAACTGAACGCCGCGCTTCGCCTCGACACCAAAACGAAGAAATATAAATTAAACATTTCATTTCTTCGAGTGGGAATCGAACCCATAACCCGTTTTTTACGTTTACAATCATGTTTATTAAAGGTTAATCTGTAGATAATCACTATTAAAAAGCCGTTAATAAAATCACAACATTTTAAGATATTGGTTGATTTCCAAAAACTTTTGTTAGTTTTGCCTACCAGGTGCAGATCGCGCTATGGGACAAACTGGCCTCGTTAACCTCTTTACCGGACAAATCTTACGTCATCATCGTCGTCGTCAACACGAGTACAGTGTTAATTCTTTGCAGGATGGTCTCTTGCACCCTCTTGACCACTGCACCCATTTTTCATAACCAAACGAAGGATGGGTTCGTTTGATTATGAAACAGAGAGCAATAAAAACTTTCCGTATTATCATCTATTTTATTAGACCATGCGACGTTGAGATGGTCGTGGCGCAGTGTCACATGTGTATTACTTTAAACGCAATGTTATGAGCTTGATTTCCAATAAGGGCAATTAATTAATTTATATTTTCATTTTCTCCCCCTAGTAAGAAGGTAAAGCGTAGCCTTGAGTTCTGGTCACACGCTATATCTCCAAAATGTCTTAACACTAGGTTCTCCTTGCCTACGCTGCTATATGCGGGATACAGCGGGATTGCGTGAAGCTAAAAAAAGTTTAATTTTTTTCCAACTTACAACTTTTTTCCAACTATTGCACATAACATTATTCTGATAATTCTTCCACATCCAATATATATATATTTCTTTTTACTATTTAGTCTGTTATAACAAAAAACATAGTTCCAAGCATAAAAAATACATGAAGGCATAAAAAGAAAGCTTAAAAACTTAAACCTGACTATCCTTTAAACATATCTAATACGTTAAAATATAATAGGTGTAAGTAAGTTGTTTATTTAATAGTCGGTATTTTTTTTTTAATTTGTACATAATAATTTCAGCGAAGCCTATTTTCTTGTTTAGTACTTTTTAAGCGTGTTTAAGTAGTCAGGTTTTAGTTTTTAAACTTTCTTTTTATTTAACTTATTTTGGAGTTATGTGAGTTCGTATAATTTGTCCATTATCATCAAATCATAACCCTCCTTTTTACATCGCGTAGTCGGGTAAAAATAAACCGCTAGTCTATTTTGCCCGGGTCCGTTTTCCCTTTTCAATACTTTTGATTGTGCTTATGTGATATTTTTAAGTAAGGTATACTTAGGAAATCAGTTTTTTTGCTGAGTTTACAATGTTAATTAACATTTGAGTTTTTCATGTTTATTTGGGTTATTTTGTGTAAGATACTATTGGCTTTTTTGGGTGCTTTTCGTTTAGTTCAAGGTATGCTTTAATTTTTTTTAAAGTATTTTTTTTTGTTTGTGTTTTGGCCTTAATAGTCTCCGAAGTAATTTAACAATCTCAATTCTCCTATGATGATTTATATTTTTATTATCTATGTAATATTCTGCGACGTAATTAGAAAAGTGAAAGGTATTTTATGCAATTAATATTAGCTAATAAATTTGAAATAATGACCCAAAAAAAACCTAGTAAGTATAAAATACCTCAAAATTCCAAAGATACTACTATTCGGGCTGACGAGCCAGACGGGCTACAGTATTTGATGCAGTTGCTCTGCATTCTGTTTGAGACGTTTATATTCAAATAACAAATATTAAAGAGCTTTTTGATCTATAATATTTAATTCATACTTTCATACACAATATAATTCTCACTAGAAACCATTCTTTTATGCGTTGATATTGATATTTCTGCAAGAATGCTGCGAAACCAGGCATTTAAAATATTAACTTATTTTAACAAATACATAGTTTTCTTAGCAATCAATTAGAATTATTTTGATATATCACTATATTTATACTAAAAACCGTAAACCTTAAAGTTATTGTCAAACAGTGATTTATATCCAACTATTCATATAAAGGATGGAATAGTCTGCGTTCCTTTTGCGGGAGCAGCATAGGTATGTGAAGAACAAAATATTTCAAACCCATACCAATAAAAAATAATCAACATTCGTCAACAATTAAGACGTAGGATCTTTTTTCATTTTCATCNAAATTGCCAAATTGTTAGTTTGGCCCATATACATAGGACCCATCGAAATACCGATAACGTAAACACCTACTACTACAAAAATACTAGTTAACGTTGCCGATCTGTCGCTTTCATTCTTAAAAAACATACCCAAACGAGAAAAGGATATCTCTCATTCTATTTAACGCAATTATCTATTTTCTGTAATAAATCTAAACAACAACGATCAAATTTACCTTTACTTCTAAACAACAATCGACTTTACCGCCAATACCTACGACTCGATTTCGTGAATGAGGCGTGTGCGGCATTTCGCTTGATAGGTTTGTGTCTGTATGCGTCATTCTTAACAAATGACGTTTTATTCTACAACGACAATTTTATTATTTATTTTTTTTTGAAAAAAATACTTTTTCAGTTTTGGAAAAATCTATTTTGTTATAATTGTATTAAGCTTTTATAGAGTACTTAAAAATGTGCTTTCATTTAAAGTGGCGATGACAAAAAACAACCTGTATAATATACATTATAAAATGGTGAGTAAACAGAAAATATGGGGCCGAATTAAAGTTACATAATTCAAGTTATGGTGTAATCCTCCAAAGCCTCGAAGCTCTACCAGCTGGATTCCAAACTCTAAAAGGAGAATTGGTAGATCGCAACGGAGATGGCGAGACGAGCTATACCATTACAGGCCTGACTGGTGTTCAATACAAAATAGAACAGAGTGGGAGAAATGGAAAGAGACCTTTGTTCAAGAATGGGACAGTACAGGCTAAGGAAAAAAAAACTTTTTACTACTTTTTCAATCACAAATACTACACACTTTCTATAAGGATCAATGGAATTGAAGCATCGTGACATCATGGTACAGTTTGACAGAATTATATGTAAGTATGGGTTTCGTTACCCTTTAGGGATATTTTCATTTTTCTGCTATGCTAAAACAAAGTGGCGTTTTGGATTCCACCGCTCCAAACACAATGATCCGAGTAAGAAACGAAATATCTTAGCTTCTTTATATGGCGGAAGATAATTTATTATGTTACTAGCATAAAAAATATCTATTAAAACAAATTTAAAAAATCATTATAAATAAATCAAATTATATTTGTTCCGAACTTTTACTGCGAGAGTAAGGTCAAGGGTTAAAATAAAAGAACAAAATCGGTTTAAATTATTATTTTATTAGACATTTTAAAAGGCCACAATAGTTTTAGAATATAAAATTAAATTATATACAAATAGCGATAATTATAATCAGTTTATCACATTAGCAACTAAATAAAAATATTGGTATAATATTGTATCAAAATAGTTGTAGTGTGAACAAAAAGTAAATATAAAACATTATTCTTAAATGACTTGACTAAAATAGTTAAAAACTTACATTACATTTATTTATTTTTTTAAAATACACCAAATTAAATTTATTTAATAAAAATTAATATCGTAATAAATAATATGCTTATGAAGTATCATTAGAAATGGCACTAACATCATAATATTATAAGGCACTACTGCAGACGAATAGCGGCAAAGGCAGTACAGCAGTATATTTTTATAATTCCTACTAGGTACTTATAATGGATACATAAATTTCATATCAACCACTAATGTGCTATATTAATATCATATATTATTTATAAAAATATATATATAAATTATACAAAAAGTATTTTATTTCAAGTTTGTAGTGAGTTATCATTCATTCTAACAACTGACTCCGACTCAAGAAGGCACACCTCTATCAGTCACATCAATCAATAGTAAATCGGAAGTTTATTTGAAGGTCAAAAAGTAAATATTATTGTACTATAATATTTATAATTAAAATGTTAATCATAAATATAATAATTTTATGTCAAATTTCTAATATGAAGCTAGATAATATCAAATGTATCATAGTTCACACATAAACAATGATACATTCAATACACGAACTACACACATAAGTACATACGTCACACTCACACTAAGTACAAAAAGCGTACTAATATAATATGTATATTACCGAGATTAAAACAGACCTCGATGGCATTTTCATAAGTTTTCAAAATGAGACTCCTTTTGTGCTTTTTTTTCTTATTAAAGTCATCTTGTTGGAAGGCACCTTTTAAGGCAATCTAAAGTCGTCTAAATTTATAAGCGAATACTGACATTTAACTACATAAAAATGCATTAAACTTGTAGGATAATGATCTTCTAATTGTTATTGCTTTTTAATATAGATCTTTTACTTATTATTGCTCCTCTTTCAACATATACATATCTTATTTACCAGCATACGTCGGATTCTTGAATGTGGAAGTTGCTTGCTTGTAAATAGGATTCTCTCCCTGAAAAGGAAAATAAGAAATAAGAATAACTTCGTATCATGGGTGTTGGCAATTTTAGTATTGTGGATTTTTATAAATGAAGAGAGAGAACTTAAGTGTCTTTGTAATAAAAGTACGTATAGCTCGCTGTTTTTAAATACGGTTGTTGAAGTATAATGGGTTGATTAAGTTCTTCTTAGTCTTGGCATTAACCTTGGCGTTTGCGAGCGTCTGCATTCCTGCTCAACCTACTCCACTTTGCATTTTTTTTAGCATATGCGTCGTTGTGAACACTACACTGATGAAATTGAATGAAAGTGTAGAACGGAGAACAGAACTTAATAGAAAGTTTTCTCTGCCTACCTTGCTATAAAAAGCTTAGAGGGTGTTCACAATTACATAATACATTTATTATATTACCGTGTCCCATTTGGCCATCATGCGTTCCTTTTCAAAGCGCGCGAACTCGCGGCGGTCGTGTATGGTGGTGACCATCTTCCACAGCATGAGCAGCGCGAGCCCCACTAGAACGATGGCGGCTATCACTCCTAGTACTATACCAAGGATAGGAACCTGGGAATACAAAATTATTGTTAACAATGACTCTAAGTTAGCTCAAATAAATATAAGGAATCATACATAAATTCAATCGTCAATTAATTTTCATGATTTTTGACATTTCCCCCGTCCTTGTACAGCTAGTTCAGTATATGTGTCTAGTAAATATATGTGTACACATTTGCGTAAACACATATTTAATTATTAATAATTTATTATTGTGTTCGATTTATTAAAAGTTAAAGATAAAATTAGCAAGAATTTTACGTGGTCAATCAGTAAAAAAAATTAAAAAATCGTTGACATATTTTTTACTGATCGCTTATAATTGACTTTATTTTAAAAAAATCTGGCTCTACTTTTACAGATACTCACACACACCTCAGTTTAATATATATTTTAAAACATAATGTCATGAAATTAATAATTCCCTCCCTTTACCTCTACGTGTGACGTGATTTTTGGATGGCCCGAATATTGAATATATTGTTAGCATACTCGTGTAAAAGGATGTAGGTAAAAGACTATAAAGCAATGGAATTATGGAAAATCTTTCGCGAGCATTCATCAAAGCTCGTACTTTTTCTTCAGGATCGAGTTCAGACTCTCGCTCTTTCCCGCCCGGTGACGCTGTAAAGACCATCCCTGGTCAACAGCGAATTAGCCCATTCGAAAAAAAAATCAATCAGGGGCAGTTGCTTATAGGCAACGGTCCTTATCGGAAGGAAATTCGTGTGAAGTATTGTTATTCGGTAATGTATCATAAATGCAATAAGTGATATGTATATCACTTATTGCATTTATGTAGAATCTCTTTCCGAATAATTTAGAAACATATGGACGATATGTGTTTTTATCTTGTTTTTTCAAAAGCGTTAACTGCTTCCGAATTCTAAGAATATACAATAATATGATATTTCTTGTTTAACATAGAAATTTTGAAATTAGTGGCAAATAATTTCGAGTTCATATTCTATATTAAAAAAAATAACTATCAAATATAGAGAATACTTTCACATATTATAAAAAATCTGCCTCTTTACTCTTATTACTTTTCGAGAGTATTATACATTATATATAAAAAATGTGTACCTTTCTTGGACATTCGTGTTCCTTTTGCGCTCTTATGTGTAATTGCTGAGATTCATTGTAGGAGTAGACATAGACATACAGACAATCTTCATCATCGTAGAAACTGCATAAATGTTCGTTCAATGTTTCATTAGCTATTAAAAAAAAATAAAAAATATATAAAATGTTACAGTTCAAAAAAAAAACATGATTAAAATAAAAATATTTTTTTAGTTTCACGCTGTATCCTGCATATAACAGGGAAGGCAGAGAGACCCTAATGTTAAGACACTCCACAAACCGTTCCTCACGCACCGCCCAATTTTTGAGACACTGCATTGTGTTGGAGGAGCTGTACGACGGGTTTTATCTTGTTACCAGAGCGAGGAAAATAATTAATTCCCTCCAGTGGGAATCCAACTCACAACCATCACTTTTACAGTCAGACGCTGTGCCACTGCGCCAACTGTCCTAAAATTTAAATCAAACGTCGATGAATTAACGAGTATTATATGTTTTTGTAATGTAGCCGCATGTTATTGTACTGAATGACGTCACCAGCTAATTATCTCTATTGGGAATGACAAGTCTGTAAAATTTACACATAGCGGATGTAGCACCACAATACAAGGCCTTGTATGCAAAATTTTATTGATTTTTTTTATATATTCAATATGTGTGCAATAGCAAGGTATCAATAATTTGGTACAGATTTAAGTATATTCAAAGATTAATGAAAATATTTCTAATTCTGAGTTAACTCCAGTTGCGACATCAACCCAAATTATAAGTGTAATATATAAGTTAATATTATTGCTATCATACATAAAATGCAAAAACCGTATTATTGCTCTGTTATATAAAAACACAAGAGTCCTCCAAAATAGCTATAACGCTGTCTCCCAATGGTTGACCAAATGGAGAATAAAAGTGAGTGTGACAAAATCAGTACAACTCAACTGTACTCTTAGAAAAGAACAGTGTCCAATAGTCACCATAGATGGTCGCAAATTGCCACAGTATAAGTGTTGCACCTGGTGTGCATTTAGACAGTAAACTAACTTGGAAATCCCACATTCAAGCAAAAAGTAATGAAATTATGCTAAAATAAATGTATTTACTGGCTACTCGAAAGAAAAACTAAACTATCCATTAATAACAAACTTCTGATATATTTTAAACCCAATATGGACCTATGGCATCCAACTTTGGGGATCTACATGTGGCTTTAATACTATTATAACATAATTAATACACAACAAAGGGCCCAAAATTATATCTTAAAACAAATTGCAAACTGTCCGTGGTTCACATAAACTAAGGCATAACTAAATGCATGACTATCTTCACATACCTGCAGTGAAGGAGAAAATACAGACCAGTAACAACAACTATAAAAAAACGGCTTGAAAATTACCTAAATAAATTAGCCGGACAACTCCCCTTAACTATGGCAATAAGCCAACTAAAAAGGAAACAGATTCTAGACACAGCCAATCCAATGTGAATCTAGGTAGTTCCACAAAGGAGACACTCTCAAAGCGGAATGAGTTAAAAAGCCACAATAGCTCTCCACACATCTGTTCTAAGTTCTTGTAAAATTACCACATTTAAAAACTCATATCACCTTCGACCTTTCCTTCAACGACCTCGGGGAACAAGTTGCAGGCACCACACTCTCGCGCCGGCTCCTCTGGGTTGTAGTTGGGGCCGCGCTTGTGCACCTCGCACAGCACGCACGCCTTGAAGTCTTCACACTTGCCCGGGCACGTCTGAAGTAGATAATTATAGTAACATCTTTGATCGTCGCATTTTTTTTTACACATTTTTTTTTACACATTTTTACACAGTTTTTACACTTTTTCACTTTTTTTTGTATATTTTAGAATAAGTCTACTCTTGACCACGGATTATTGAATGTGTTCGAAACGTCATGTTTCCAAAAATGTACATAATATAAATACATATATAATAATTCGGTTTCCTTAAAAAAGTAGATAAATCATTGTGATAAAAAAAATAATCTTTGTCTTTCTTCTTTATGCATCATGTGCATAAGCGAAGAGATGAAGTGACATAACCATATATATTTTATATTAACTTATACAAAAAAATGATATTACTTTTATAATAAGAAATACTCACTGGACATTTCTCGCAAAACTTCCCAGAGTAGTGACGGTCATCATCCACGTTGCACACGCACTGACCACATACACATTTTCCATTTCCACTGCAGATTTTACCGTTTTCTAAAAAAATAATAATTGATTCACTTAGTAGCAGGTGCATAGCAAAGCAAAGCAATAACAGTTTACATATGTTTTTACTCCTGACCCACATAGGAGTTGTTATGAGCTTGACGTATGTCAAGATATGAGAGGATCTGTATGTCTGTTTGTGATATTATAGGTCCCAAATAGATGAACCGATTTGGAACTATTTTTTTGTTCGAAAACTGATTTCATCGAGAGTGTTCTTAGTCACGATTCAAGAAAGTATGTTCAGCCATTATAACGTTTATTATAGCGTTGTTTGTTTGATCATCACCTCTTTTCTAGTTGATAAAACGACGTAAGAAACTTTTAAACTATTTTGTATCAGAGATTTGTATATTTTTTAATGTCATAAGAAAAAAAAATATAACATTTCCTAAAAAATATTTTTTTTCAATGTAGAAAGACTTTATTAAAAAAAAAATAAGCCACCACCGACCTCTCGATATACAGGGCGCCTGGTCCTCGAGGCACTGGCAGGCGGGCCCGCTGTACTCGGGGCGGCAGTTGCACTTGCCGCACACGCACTCGCCGTGGTCGGGCCCCGAGCACAGGAAGCCCTTGTTCATGTCGCACGTGAAGTTGTCGCACTCGCAGAACGGGCCCGATATCACCTGGCAAAACGAAGGGGTATTATAAGGCATCATATCTCTCAAGAGGACAAAACGATTATTATTTAGTTTATTTTATTTATCCGATAACTTAGTATTTAAAAAACATAGTGTCAAACTATGTTAAAAAGAACAATGATAAAGTAGTTGCGTGGCGCATACCTTGAGCGGGTCCTCCATCTTGTTGCACTCGCAGACGCCGCAGATGCAGGTGCCGCGGTTGGAGCACAGCGGGCCGGCGGAGGCGTTGGTGGGGCGGCAGCCGCGCTCCTGCTCCAGCGACACGCCGCCGTGCGCCGAGCACTCGCAGCTCTTGCCGAAGCGGCCCGGCGCGCACACGCACACGCCGCACGCCGAGATGCCCTCGCCGCTGCACACCAGCGGGCTGTCGTTGTACGCCTGCAATTACAAACACGCTAACACTGCCATTTACCTCAAAAAATAAAAAAACATTATATTATAGGATCACTTTGTTGTCATATAATTGGGACGAAACCCATAATTGGTGAGTACGACTCGCACTTGATTAGTTTTTAAATTTATATATGCAGTCTACATAAACATTGTGAGTATAAGTCTGACTGCCTTATTAGTATTTTTTGTCATTATGTTATCGTATATTTTTATACTATTTAAAAATGTAATAAAATACAACATCAACCTTTATTTTATATAGTACTTAGTAGACAAGACAAATCAATTTTCGAAATTGTAAAAGCTTCCTGATGTATACAGTGAGTCTATATAATGTCACTGAAGAAAGTGCACATTTAGGAGCGTTAAAAAAAAGCTTATTAAAATTACGTAATGTTATCGTTATCGAGAGTAGGTCTGAATCTATGTAGATTACTTTATATTATGGAATTAAATATCGAATAATTCTAACGATTTATACAGTTGTTGCTACATTAAGTGACGCTACACAGAGGGAACACTCTGTATTTTTTAAAACCAGATTAATAAGAAAATGAAACTGTCCGTCTCCCTTATCTCCTTTCATTAATTCAAAAAATATGACATTTAATAAGCTTACATGATGGCCGGGATGTTCACAGGGGCAGTCGCAAAGCATTTCCAGTTCTACATTGAGGCTCTCGGACACACCGACGGGGTAGATGCTGAAGTTTTGCTTCCACTTATTCCGATCTTTGGGACATTCTTTGAGTGTCACTTCTGCCGTAAACTCAACTACATCGCCAACCTATAAAACGTTTAATATTTATCTTATTTTTTTCTAAATTAAAACAATAAAAAATATTTTGTGACAAAAAATATATTTTTACTCTTTTTTTAGCTTCACGTTTTATCCCTAGCGGGGTAGCCAGAGAGAAATGAGCGACAAACACTACATTCTCTGCATAGTTCTTTCACCTCGTCCACTATTACGTTCTCAAAAATATATTTAAAAAAATAGTATATGATACATACTTTAAGGCCGTCGCATTTGTTCGTTTGCATCACGTTGTCCTTGCTACCGAGGCACGATGAGTAATATAATATTTGCACTGCATCATTTGATGTATCCTTCATTTCTACCGTTGACGTAATTTTCTGAAATAATTGATTGATTTGTTTATTTTTTAATAAATACCTAAGTATATAAACATGTATGCATCGTACACGAAAATACTTAAGTTTTTCATAAATTGACACACTTTACTTTACTTTTTGAAGTTGTCGTGACGCAGGGACACAAGAAAGCGAAAGTAATCGTGACAGTTGTGGGTACAATCCCACTCGGACGAATAAAAAAATAAGAAAACAAACACTTACATTATACTGTTCGCGTACAAGATCCACAACGTTATCCGAGTCGTCGCTAAGTATGCCGGAGCTGGAACCCTCTATGTGCTTGCTGAGCTGCTCGTACACGCTGATCTGTTCCGCTGTCACGGCGAATATCACGTTGATTGCGTGCTGCTTCACCTGTATACGTACAAAAAATGTTAGCCACCGTGTTTACATTACTTGTATACGCGATTGTTTTGGATTCGATCCCCATTCGGAGGAATTATAATATATCCTTTATTTAACTTCACCTGTATCCCGGATAGCAGTGTAAGAAGGAATATAGCGTTAAAACATGCCGTTTCCTACTTTCCACCTAATGTTTTGTGACATTTCATGTTGAGTGGCGAAATTTAACGCAGTCCTTTATCTTGTTACCAGAGGGAGGAATAAAAATATATTCATATTATCACACACGCATCACACCACGCCATATCTTTTATCCGTCTTGACACTAGGTGTTCTATGCCTTACCTTCTATTTGAACAACATATTAACATATTTAAATGTAAATTAATTTTTATCATGTCTAATTCCTCATTTGTAAATGGCCTTATTATAATTAAACTTCGTAAAAAAAGTTTATAGTAAAAATTGTACATCACATAAGCTTTAATGAGTTCCAAATTAAAAATCAATTAAATATAGAATACAATAAACGTGTTAAAATCTTAATTACCTTGAGATTAATTTGTGAAATGCTGGGGTAGTCTTGTGTAGTGGAATGAGTGTACGAGTTGTTTTCCATGTGACATTCTCCATCATTTGGCTGTACAATACCTCCCAACTACAACAAAAATACGTGATAAAAAATTTAATTCAACATACAATCATACTAAGTAATAAAAAAAATATTAAATAATAAGGAAAAATGAATATAAAAATCGGTCAAGAACGAGTCAAACTGGCCCTCTGTTTTTTGGATTTCTTACTTCATCTGTACTGTAAGTTCTCACTTCTTGACAAATTATATAATTCTACGTTAACGGAAAGTACTTTGTAGGTTTTGTGGCACGCGACAAAAACGATAAAAAAAAAACATAAATACTTGTTTCTTTCGATTGCGTTGACTTAAAAGTTTTTAATTGCTTCTAGGGAATGTATGATATTTGGTATTAATTTCAGCTTTATATCTCGACAAGTTTTTAAGAAAACGGAATTTGACAGAACAAAGTATTCTTATAAGGGTTTAATATTTTTAGGACCGAACCCTAAAAATTACCTTTCCATCTCCAGCGTAGTGAAAGCCAGCGTCTGTCGAAAAGACGAGCAGTTTCCTAGCGTGCTCGCGCCATCCTATTTCATTTTTACACACAACAGCTTGCATTATGGCGTCGAAACCTCCTTCTGGTGCGTCCAGGTTACCCGACACGTCCGCTTGAGCGACTGCTTTCTGTATTCAAAAATATTAAAAAAATATTTATAAAGCTATAAACACATAATATTAAATATTAATATTTTACTTTCGGTAGAACGTGGGCAACGGAGTATCTTAACACTAGGTTCCCTCTGCCTATCCTGCAATGTGCGGGATACAGCGTGAAGCTGTTTTGAAATTTTTTAATTTGATGTTATGTGTAGTGGTAAAACATTATAAAAAATATTTAGAATTGATATACACAAAATTTTCGAGGCATTAAAAATTCGAAATACATCAGTCATCAAGGGTGCCTTTTATCATTTTAAATACGAAGTATATACGTCAATTCAAAATATTCCTTATAATATTTTAGCACTATACATGACATTGAATGAGGAAAATAATTATTCACAGAATAGTTACAGAATATTCAGGTTAAACTTGCACATAATATTTATTTAAAAACGTTGAACAAGAACGGTATATATTAGGGTCAAGGCTTATTCATTTTTACGTCAAGCTTTTTATCTCACTATATAAGTTATGGTCATTTGTGTCGATTGCATTCAAAGAGCTTAGAATCTGCATTATTAAAATTATTCTCTTCTGTATCTGATAACTTTTAAAAATATAATATTATATATTTACATTACAATAAGTTTCGAATAAGTTCTCGCTGTTTTTTTTTGTTTGTTTAAAAAAAAAATAATTTAAAATATAGTGCTTACAATGATATTACTCAAAGTATTGTCCATCATTAGAGACCACTTTCTCCCATCTCTCTGGTAGAAATTGAATCCCCCGTCGGAAAAACGACTCATCTTTCGAGGCAATCCAGGAATCAAGCCATTTTTCGGCTTCTTCAAAAGAATGGAAGCGCTGCTCGCTTAAACCGTGCGCCATCGACCGAAACAAGTGGTAATCGGAGGGGGCTATGTCCGGTGAATACGGCGGGTGGGGTAGAACTTCCCATTGAAGTGTTTCCAGGTAAGTTTTGACTGGTTTTGCCACATGTGGCCGAGCATTATCATGTAATAAAATCACTTTGTCGTGTCTCTGCTCGTATAGTGGCCGCTTTTCTTTCAGAGCGCGACTCAAACGCATCAACTGAAGTCGATAGCGAGCTCCCGTGATAGTTTCATTAGGTTTAAGCAGCTCATAATAAATTACGCCCTGCTGATCCCACCAAATGCAGAGAAGAAGCTTAGAACCATGGATATTTGGTTTTGGCGACGATGTTGATGCGTGACCCGGCATGCCCCACGATTTTTTTCGCTTTGGATTGTCGTAGTGAATCCACTTTTCATCCCCAGTGACGATACGGTGCAGAAAACCTTTTCTCTTTTGCCGTTGAAGCAACAATTCACACATGAGAAAACGTCGTTCTACGTCTCTCGGCTTCAACTCATACGGCACCCAATGCCCTTGCTTTTGGATCATTCCTAACGCTTTTAAACGTTTTGAAACTGTTGACGCATCTACTTGTAACGTTTTCCCGAGCTCTACTAACGTCTGACATGGATCTTCTTCAAGCAATGCCTCCAATTCTGTCTTCAAATTTTGTCGGTGCTCCAGAACGCTCTTTGTCTTCAAGGTCAAAATCATTACTTTTGAAGCGCCTAAACCAGTCTCTGCACGTTGTATTCGACAAAGCATTGTCTCAACGAGAATTCTGTGTGCTTCTGCTGCAGATTTTTTCTGAATAAAGCAGTGCAATAAAATTCCCCGCAAAAACACTTTATTTGGCACAAAAGTACACATTTTCACAAAGGGAAAATAAATATGTAGTTGACACTGTAGTAAACACTATTCTACTATAATTTGAGGTTACATATAGTACTACTTTGGTGATTCGTTACCGTACGAAATTCCATGCACAGAGTGCCGCAACGTCATCTTTCAAAAAACAGAACTTATTCAAGGTCCTAATATAAAAAAACCTAGACGTCATCGTGACGTAGTTAGTATCCGTCAGCATAAATGGTTATGTGATCATCATAGGCCTTAGGGCTTTATATATACATAAAATGTTTTTGTATGTGCTATGTGGACAAAGTTCGAAAATAAACACAAAGTATTCAAATTCATTAGATCCTCAGAAAAAAATGTAACAGCACTACTTGAAACTTAATTTACGCGAATTAAGGACTAAACTTGCTATACTGAAAAATAAATTAAAAATATATTTGTATATATACTTACGTCAAAATAGTCAGTGTCGTTGCTAAGCGACATTTGGTTCTTATAACCATAGGGTGCCGCACAGCCATCGCAAGGCGATATTAAACTGGTAACAAATTGTTGAAATTAATTAAGATGTGACTAAACAAGAAAAACATATTTTTTTATATTTACATTATCGTTAAATAATGGTGCTTTCAACTAAAATGTATAAAAACAAAAAAGAAACGATATTCTATATTAAATATATATATATATATATATATATATATATATAAAAATAAATGACAATTAATTTGAATAAAAGCTAGTTAAAACAAATTTTACATTCAATCACTAATAGCAATAAAACTACTTACTTTTTGGGTACAGTCGAAACATATGGCATAACAAGTTTGTCGACAAACGACCCAAAACCAATTCGGAAGTTTGAAGTAATATTTCTCATCGTGCTCGAGAGTAAGCTGCCGAGGGTGCTGAGTTTCTCCTTATCGTTCTTCATAGATCTACTCAAGTCCATGAGGTAGTAAAGGTCCACCGGGTAATCTTGCGCTTGAGCATACGAGAACGTCATCTTTTGCATTTGATCTGCAACATAAAGAATACATTACAGGAAAAGAACAAGCCATTATACTGGAAGAATAATTTGAAATTTTGAATTCAGAAATATACAACCAAGACACATTGTTTTGGCTGATTAAGTCTGTTCAGTATTATTCACTAAACTAATATTCTATTAATACTTACTCATTCGTAATTGCAGCTTTACTCTTTGTGGCTTGATTTGAACTAGGTTCTCGCCTCCAGCAGCACTTCCAGCGTACCCTCCTTTTATACTGCTGCTACTGCTGCTGCTGCTACTGCTGCTACTACTACTCATGGACTCTTCGTAATATGACGACTCCATGCCAATACCCATTCTACCTCTAGCTGTAATTCAACAAAATTATTTCTTAACAATAGGAAAAAAAATATTGTTTTAGTTAAAATATTAAAGGTAATTTTGTGTACCTCTAGTGAGTTCTCTATTGTAAATCGGATCTATTGATTGTTGATTGTCAGGGTTGAATATGTAAGCCTCATCACATCCCGCCGTGCCGCCTTCCATCGCTGGATTGAAGCAACGGGGTCCGTTGAACTCGGGAGCGAAGCACCACGCACACGAGGGCGTCCGTGCGCAGTCGCTGCATGTGGTCTTGCTGGAGCATGGGTTCTGGGCAAGCAGCTGCTCCGCACGTTGTCCCAAGCACATGATCAACAAGCTCGCCCACGTGCATAGTAGTAAACTCGTTCGTGTATTCATGTTTTGTAGTTTTACTTTCGTTTTATATAAATATCTGTAACAACATTTATTAAAATGGTATATTGCTAAATATAAGAAGTGGTGATTTTTTCTTCTTTAATATTTTATAATATTTTTTTACTGAAAACTTTACTTTTGATTACCTTAGTATCAATCAAATGACTAAATAATACTTAGGTTACACACCTTTTCGGTAGTATTAAAAACAAGTTTTTTTATATATAAAACAAAAAAATATTATGTAAATTAAAAAAAATAAGAATCTCCTCTCTCATATTTTGTTCTACAACGAAATCTTAAAAGCCTAAATTTCTCTAATACTTCTAAACTTGATTTTTACCATTATCAATAAGAGGTGTATGGAGTGTTCTACTGTTAATTTGATGAATGAAAACGATGTGAACGTCAAATAAAGACAGTTTCATATAAAAGTTCACGTATTGTGTGACCACGGTCGCACCTGTGGGCGGGCGGCGCGGGCGGTTAGGCGCCCACGCTAGTATATCGAGGTCGGACGACGCGCGCTAAACGACGTAGCAAACACATTAAACTCTATCTACTAAATGGTAAATCAATGTACCACAAACATCTAATCTCCAGAGACGTTTGTACTACACTATGTATAGGCGCAAAATCCACATCAACTTCAAGATTTTGTAACACAATAGAAACTTCTTATAGAAGTAATGTCCGAGTTATAATATTTTATTTATATAATATTTTTTAAAAGGTTTAATAGAAGCCTCCAGTGAATGGAGGCTGAGCCTCCAGTTGAAGTCAGGGAAAAAAAACAGACAGTTTGTACAGACACACATTTAAAGAAAAACAAATATGTAAAAAATAACAGAAGCATAAAGATAGTTAAAAATTTGGAAACCATATATAAAATAATATTTTTGAAATATTAAGCGTGTAGTGATTATANATTAATTATTATTAATTATATATAATTATTTACAAGATAACAACCGTAATAATATCATAAATAATAAAAAAAATATTCAAACTAAACTCACCTTTCTACTACATTAAGCCACTTTAAATGTCACAAAAAAACACAATTTATTATATAAAAACTATCACAGCAATTAGTCACATTAACGTAAAGGGCGATTCATCACAATATTATTATTTTTTTTCCTTTCACAAATATAAAAAAAATTATTCTTTAAACACTTGTTAATATTAACTTATTATAAAATAACAAATAAAACAACACAAAATATAATTAATAAACTGTATATGTAAATTAGACAATTATAGTTTAGTTGTAAAATTATTTCTCGATGTAAAGTCCGTTCGTTGCGAGTGTGAAGTGAGCGCGGCGAGCCCGCGCCGGATACCCGCGTGACTAATGGTACAGAAAATAACTTCGTCAGCGAGTGATACAGCGGCGCCGTCACCACTCCTTCTTGGAACCAATACGTGCCAAATCGTATTCAATATAATAAGCTTACGGTCCTTGCAATTAAATAGTAAACTTAAAATTTTGTAAATATTCTTTAATCAGTGTGGCCAAAAAACTTTGTCCAATTCGGTAAACTTGAAATATCAAAATCCCCTGAATGGCCGTAAAATTGAAAACTATTGCTGTTTCAAATATAACGTATCTATCTAGAACTGTCTTAATAAAACTTTATAAATAATTAATTACTGTTTCGTACATCTCTACTTACAAATAAATGAAAAATACAACTGATTTGACCACATATTAATAAAATCAAGGACTAAAAGTAAAAAACCAGTGTTTTGTAGGCCATTGGCACATTACGTCATGTTCAACAACATCTGATGATTCAACCGCGCTACAGTAATTTTGTTGTATGATTACCTCTTTAGTCTTTTATTATTCACCTTATCACTAGCACATAAGTATATCAGAAATAAGTCATATTCTTAGAGAAATAACATAAATTCCGCACACTGCAGGGTAGGCAGAGGGAACCTAGTGTTAAGACACTCCGTTTCCCACTTTCTGCCGAATTCTGGAGGCATTGCGTGTTGAGTGGCAGAACTCAACGCAGCCGAGAAATACCATGTTCCTGTAAATACTTATGTTTCTATGAAGAGGCAGCAATCTTCTTTAACTACGTCGTGGGCACTAGCGTAGCACATTTATCTATATTTGATAATAATGTAAACATTAAAATAAGTCAAAACGAATATACAAAAAACGATGTGATTTAAAGTTAATTTTTAAGCCAAACAACTACTATAAGTAAGCTTCAAATCCTTATACCGGTACTCGACACCGGCTGATAGAACATTCTTAGCCATAACAAAATCTGTACTTGTTTCCTATAAGGGAAGCTAGAACATTTTTTATATTAACTGTAAACACGTATAACAGAATCTTGTCCTTTACCTGTGTAAACTGTAACCCGAGTCCAGTTACCGTCGATAACGGTGGAGGGTGCACAAAGGGTCAACGAACCGGGCACGGCGCCATCTAACATTAACATCCCTATAGATACATACAACATTTTAAATGTGGCTCGATTGTAACATAAAGTACATTTTTGAGCGACCGTAGCGTGTATTATAAAATTGTTATTTATTAAAATCTGTGGAATTTTGTTCAGTACTACAGTATATAAATATATATATTTAGATATCTATCTGTATAACCAAGTTTTTGAACTTTTCTATTGTTTCATTCATAAAATCAATATTGAGTAACATATTATACTCATTGTCAATAGATAACTTTTTTATATCACAACACCCTATATTTATTTTTCGGTTTAAAAATATTCACAATTCAAATTATCATTATATTGGGTTTAAATACACGTATGTATCCAATTGGCAAGTTCAAAATTTTATAAGTAAGGGTCGGATAACTTAAAAAAATGAGCGTCATGCTGGATCCCGCACATTGCAGGTAGGCAGAGGGAATCTAGTGTTAAAACACTCCGTTCACCATTTTCCGCTAAATTCTGGAGGCTTTGGCTTTGTGTTCAATGGCGGAAATCAATGCCGCGCTTTGCCTCGACACTTTGAAGGAATGAAAATATTAGGACCTTGAATAAGTTCTCTTGAATAAGTTATCGCTGTTTTTTGAAAGATGGCGTTGTGGCACTCTGTGCATGGAATTTCGTACGGTAACGAATCACCAAAGTAGTACTATATGTAACCTCGAATTATAGTAGAATAGTGTGTACTACAGTGTCAACTATAATACATATTTATTTTCCCTTTGTGAAAATGTGTACTTTTGTGCCAAATAAAGTGTTTTTGCGGGGAATTTTATTGCACTGCTTTATTCAGAAAAAATCAGCAGCAGAAGCACACAGAATTCTCGTTGAGACATATGGTGACAGTGCTTTGTCGAATACAACGTGCAGAGACTGGTTTAGGCGCTTCAAAAGTAATGATTTTGACCTTGAAGACAAAGAGCGTTCTGGAGCACCGACAAAATTTGAAGACAGAATTGGAGGCATTGCTTGAAGAAGATCCATGTCAGACGTTAGTAGAGCTCGGGAAAACGTTACAAGTAGATGCGTCAACAGTTTCAAAACGTTTAAAAGCGTTAGGAATGATCCAAAAGCAAGGGCATTGGGTGCCGTATGAGTTGAAGCCGAGAGACGTAGAACGACGTTTTCTCATGTGTGAATTGTTGCTTCAACGGCAAAAGAGAAAAGGTTTTCTGCACCGTATCGTCACTGGGGATGAAAAGTGGATTCACTACGACAATCCAAAGCGAAAAAAATCGTGGGGCATGCCGGGTCACGCATCAACATCGTCGCCAAAACCAAATATCCATGGTTCTAAGCTTCTTCTCTGCATTTGGTGGGATCAGCAGGGCGTAATTTATTATGAGCTGCTTAAACCTAATGAAACTATCACGGGAGCTCGCTATCGACTTCAGTTGATGCGTTTGAGTCGCGCTCTGAAAGAAAAGCGGCCACTATACGAGCAGAGACACGACAAAGTGATTTTATTACATGATAATGCTCGGCCACATGTGGCAAAACCAGTCAAAACTTACCTGGAAACACTTCAATGGGAAGTTCTACCCCACCCGCCGTATTCACCGGACATAGCCCCCTCCGATTACCACTTGTTTCGGTCGATGGCGCACGGTTTAAGCGAGCAGCGCTTCCATTCTTTTGAAGAAGCCGAAAAATGGCTTGATTCCTGGATTGCCTCGAAAGATGAGTCGTTTTTCCGACGGAGGATTCAATTGCTACCAGAGAGATGGGAGAAAGTAGTCTCTAATGATCGACAATACTTTGAGTAATGTCATTGTAAGCATTATATTTTAAATTATTTTTTTTTAAACAAAAAAAAAACAAAAAAAACTTATTCAAGGTCCTAATATAAATTTAAATAAATAATAAATTTCCTCAGGTGGATCGAGCAAAAACTGTCGACAGCGACCTTGATGCTGCGCCCAGTGACAAAGTTGGCGATCCACTTGCATAAATTCTTGGAAAGTTTTGTAAGGAGCGCTCCATGCCATACTCAAGCAAAGGCTTTCGCCAAGTTTCAACTAACTGACAGGCCCCTCCCTTGCTTTCAATAGCTGCAGCCCAGCAGTGAATTAGGTAAAGCAGAAGCTCACCGGTTGAGCAACCATGGCGGAAGCCATATTGACTGTCATTAATCAATCGGCGATCCTGCAGATAAACCAAGAGCCGGTTACTGATAATGCTCGCCATCACTTTCGACAGCAGGGTGGTGATAGCAATAGGCCTCTAGTTAAATGGATCTTAACCTTTCTTCAGTATCGGGTGGATAAAGTGCTCTTCCACAAGTTTGGGACCAGGCTGACTAAATAAGAATGCCAAAACAAATGCATTAGCACCGGTGTCCGTTAAAGAGCACATGACAGAGCACTAAAAGAGAGATGCCATCTGACCTAATCCAATTGTGGATGTCCAAAGAAGACAGAGACTCTCCTAACAGCTTTTTGGCTAAACTTAAGTTCAGGCAAAAAGAGAATAGTGTCCTTTCTATATGGACACATTATTAGAGGAAGGTTATACATGAAAATAATTTTTTATTTTATTTAAAGGTCAGGCTTCTGAGGAGTTTCTGAGTTTTCAGTGGTTTTTAATGTAGTATCTAGTTACTTGCTTCAATGTTTATCAACTTCATATTAAAAAGAATGCTGGTGGCCATTGTGACACAGAGGCACAAGGGTGTAAGTTTAATGAGACAGTTGTAGATTTGATCCCCACCCAAGGAAATGGATTGGATAGTAGAATTATTTTATATTAATATTTTCATTTCTTCAAATTTGGAAGGTCAAATATGTAAGACAAATTTCGAGTAACCAATTAGAAATTCCTGCCTTTGTGACCAGTGCAGTACAGATTTTCAGATTCACACCATTTTTCATAGGAAGAGGGAACTTTGTGTTAGGACACTCCTCCTTGTCTTCATATTTGCCTATTAACACACAAATGTCTTCATGCTTAGAAGGATAATAGACAAGACGGAGTGTCCTAACACAAAGTTCCCTCTGCTTAACTACCTATGGAAAAAGATGTGAATCTGAAACTCTGTAGTGCACTGGTACATAAGAATAGAGTACTACTTTTACCCAAAATACAAACTAAATATATTTTTATCCATTTATTAGGATAAGTAATCATACCAACATTCTGGTTTCAACATCACAGTAATATGGAAGGTACTAACAGGTAACAGGTAGTTACAATGGGTTACATCAAAACATTTATCATAATGTAATATGGGCTATATATATATAGTCTTCAATAAATAGAACACAAAAAGAGCTTTTTCAATAAAAAAACCACTGGTTAAGTTCCTGAGCTTAGAGCATTCAACTAAAACTTCTTCAGCGTTATAATATTAGTATACACACAATATATTAATATCAATATTTTATAAAAAGTAACTAATAAAAGTCACACAACAAACAATCACTTGATAAAGCCAATTTAGTCAGAAAGTTAAGCTATAAACAAATAAAGTATGTTGAGAGTTTAATTGAAATACATAGTTTAATTGAAATATATAGCATTGTTTACCAACTTTTATTTGTGTAGAGGTATAATGTATAGTAGTATAAAATATTAATATTAAGGAAATAATCAGGGGAGGTTTAGTCAAAGACCGAATGGTTTGTTACAATGCAATATATTTAGTACTTTATAATCACTTTATTTTTGTTTGCATATTATATTTGCATTTGTGAGGAAACCTTCCTAAATTAAACAAAATGTTTTTTAAGACATTGACTATAATATTTATCATATTTTGAAGATAGTTAGTGCAAATATTCAATTGTATGTCATACAATACTATTTACGATCCATAGAAGGTAAGTAAATTTAATGTAATAAGTACAGTGAACTCATCTCACTTACCAGATATTTTTTTTCAATTCCAGTTCAATTACATTTCTCGTCTGCTACAAATTAGTGAAGTTTGATCATTTTGTTGATTTAATGACCTACTTTAATAAGCATTGCAATATAAATCAAAATACACGATTAATTTTTCATAAAAAAACCTCAACACTAAATATAACACTTTAAATACAGAGTAAATATACTTGAACAACATTCAACATTTCTATCGACTTATGTCATGAATATAGATAATGAAAAAGAAAACATATTGCTCTGTGATNCATATTGCTATGTGATATTAATATGGGCAGTTGTTTTATTATTTTATTTCATGTCTTTAAACTATGAAAAGGAAATAACATAGATGAATTAGAATATTTAAATATGGTACCGTACGGTAAATTCAAATGAATATTTATATTTTTCCTGTGTATTTAAAAATAACTTTAAAAAAATAGAAATGGTACGAATGAACGCATCTTACTCGTTTTCAATACTGTTGGCAACGAATCGATTTTTTCTGCTTTAGTTGGCATCTTGATTATTTTTCAACCAATAAGACACTTATTTTCAGGCCTTTCTTCTTCATAGAATATGGCCGACATTTTGATACCGCTGTCATGAAGATTTCCCAGTGACAAATTCTAACTTTGTAGTTCTTCATGCACGGTTTTATGTTCCAGTAACGTTTTATTTTTTTAATTCTGTAGACAGTGTTTAGTGTAAGCTATAATTTTTACAATATGGCAGCAGATCGCGAAATAGCTGCTGAAGACAGCATAAGAGTCGTATGCCGATTTCGGCCACTTAATGACTCTGAAGAAAAAGCTGGTTCCAAATTCATCGTAAAATTCCCTTCGGGACCTGATGATAATTGCATTTCCATAGGGGTAAGTGATACTATTGTCAATATACCCACATTATAGTCCTCTATCATCGCCCTAATTTAGACCATGATGACTAATACATTACGAGTGGTGTTCACCTGCTACGAAATGGCCTTTCTTTTCTATTCCGCTTCGTTGATTATGATTGCGATCATGAAAATTTGAAGAATCTCTATGTATTTTAACGAAATTGGACATCTAATTTTACTTAGTCAAAAATCAATACAAATACTTTCCCGACCTTGACCTGCGAATTCCTAGGATAATTTGTATATTTATATTTTTTATTATTGTTTACTTTTTGACTTATAAACAATTCTTTTATTAATATTAGATTATTGTAATCATGAATCAAAATACACACGATATTATAAATATTATTAAAAAAAAAACTAATTAAGCAAAATGATTAGGAATGTTTTTATGAAATAAAAAATATATATCTTGAAATATAATTCAAGATAAATAATATTTTATTCAAAAAATATTGTATAAAAATATAAAACAAATTCACTTTATAAGGTTTAAACTATAAATTAAAATGAAAATTAACTATTTTAAGTAATGTTACTTAATTTTTTTTTTGTAGGGTAAAGTATATTTGTTTGACAAAGTATTTAAGCCCAATGCAACTCAAGAAAAGGTATATAATGAAGCAGCTAAAAGTATTGTGGCAGATGTACTTGCTGGTTATAATGGTACAATTTTTGCATATGGTCAGACAAGTTCTGGTAAAACACATACTATGGAGGGTGTCATAGGTAAGCTTTATTATTATATACAAATATTTTTTAGTATTTCATTTGAATAGTCTAAATTATGGTTCTTTTGAGCAAATTATTTGTTATGATGTATGCTACATAAAAATTCAATTACAGGGGATCCAGGGAAACAGGGTATAATTCCACGGATAGTTAATGATATTTTTAATCATATCTATGGAATGGAAGAAAACCTTGAATTTCACATTAAAGTGTCCTATTTTGAAATTTATATGGACAAAATTCGGGATCTCTTAGATGGTAATTTTACATGTAAATTATTTACTTACGTAAAATATATTTTATGGTTAAGATAAATACATATTTGGTGTTAAATTTAGTGTCAAAGGTGAACCTCAGTGTACATGAAGACAAAAATAGAGTTCCATTCGTGAAAGGTGCTACAGAAAGATTTGTGTCAAGTCCAGAAGAAGTATTTGAAGTTATAGAGGAAGGAAAATCAAATAGGCATATTGCAGTGACAAGTATGTAATCTTTTTTTTATTTCATAAGAAACTAATAAGGATATAAAAAATTAGTTATTAATTAACTATATTTTTCAGATATGAATGAACACTCATCAAGATCTCATTCTGTCTTCCTCATAAATGTTAAACAAGAAAATTTAGAAAACCAAAAAAAATTATCAGGAAAATTGTATCTTGTAGACTTGGCTGGTTCTGAAAAGGTAACATAAGCAATAATAATACTACAAAAAGTCCTTTTATTTCAAATACATATAAATTGTCCATTTCTATCAATGAAATATCCTATCATATGGAAATTAATTTTGTATTTGTTAATATATTATTTTAGGTGTCTAAAACTGGTGCTGAAGGTACAGTGCTTGATGAGGCGAAAAATATTAACAAATCATTATCCGCTCTGGGTAATGTAATTTCTGCGTTAGCGGACGGCAATAAATCTCACATCCCATACAGAGACTCCAAATTGACGCGTATTCTCCAAGAATCATTAGGTGGCAATGCTAGGACTACAATTGTTATCTGTTGTTCACCAGCTTCATTCAATGAAAGTGAAACCAAGAGTACACTTGATTTTGGTAAAAGGTAAAAGTAATTCTACATTTCACATTACACAAGCTTTTCACACATTTAATGCTAAAAAAAGTATAGTGAATATCAAAACATAGTGATTTTAAATTTTACAATACACAAGCTTTTCACATATTTGACACCTTAAAGTTACTTCATTAATGACTTGCATATTTATAAGATTATAATGTACAGGGCGAAGACTGTTAAGAATGTGGTATGTGTCAATGAGGAACTTACAGCTGAAGAATGGAAACGTCGATATGAAAGAGAGAAAGAGAAGGTGGCTAGACTTAAAGGAAAGGTAAATTATCAATTTTCATTTTTTGATTTGTTTTATCAGCTTGGGGCTATTTAGTCTCTCATATAGGAAGGTAACGTAAAGGTAACTAAAATATAGTAATATATGACTGACTAAATCAGGAACATAGTGTAAAGACATTCTGATCCCCTTTTTTTGACCAATTTTAAGACATTCTGATTACCAAGAATCCTGACATGTGGAACTCAGTGCCACACATTGTCTACTAGAGTGTAATAAAAAATAAAAAAATTAAAATTATTTCCGCTGAATGGAAATGAATCCCACAATGCAGATTTCATGGATTTGTTTTCGAGCATACAAAAATATATTTTTATAATCTTTTGTTTATTTATTGAGGTTGAGAAATTGGAGGATGAAGTTAGTCGTTGGCGGTCAGGTGAGACAGTACGACCTGAAGAACAGGTCAACCTGGTGGAGATTGAGGCTGTTACTCCTGTTACATCATTCATTGAAGAGAAACCACCTGTGGCGGTGAGTGTTTTTATTATTATTATTTTTAGGTATAACATGAAGTTAAGCGAAATTTCTTATTTGATTTTTCTTATTTAATACGTATTATATAGCCGGTATATTATTGTTATATTATTGTCCATTTTCTAATTCTAAATTTCAATAGGAATTAAATGTAAATGTAGGAAACAGACAAGTATTTTAAAAGCAAGAAATTAATGCTATGAATATTTGTAAATGTGAAAATTGTTTGTTTGTCAATCAAGAAAAAAGGTCTATTAGATATGGATGAAATAAGGCATAAAGATAACCAAGTATTATTATTGATGCCCCAAATTAAATATTTGTTTAAGTTACGAATTTAAAAATAATTTAAATTTACTTTAGATACGTTTTTAAAATTCACATTAATTTATTTTATAGAGTACAAAAGGAAGTATTAGTAATACAATAATAATAATAATACTTTAATCTGTCTTGAGGATGTAAATGTATGTAGGACTCAATTAAATATCGCGATAGTTACAGAGCGGTCTTGTTATTCGTTAACATCTTCGTATTTTAACCCTTGTTTACAATGAAGTGTGTTTATAACATAGACCGGTGACACACGACTCAAACTGAGACGTAGGTGGAAATGCCTATTAATGGACAAAACTGTAATTCGTTATAAACGTACAACGCGTCACTTTGTTACTCACTGCCGTTTAAAATCAAAATATGCACAAATATTGGTTAATAAAATATTTCGCTATTATATTGAGGCCAGTCGTGGCGTAGGGGCACAAAGCGTTACAGTAAACGCGACAGGTTCTGGGTTCGATTCCCACTTTCATTTCTTCGCTCCAGCGTCGGGGGAAAGCGCAGCGTTGAGTTCCGCCACTCAAAATGCAATATCTCCAGAATTTGGCGGTAAATGCGGAAAGGATTCTCTTGGCACTAGGTTTCCTCTGCTTACCCTGCTGTGTGAGGAATACGGCGTGACGCAAAAAAAAACATTTCGCAAAAAGCTAGGAAGTTTTTAAGCTGTCGTATGAAAAAGCTTTTTAATCGTGATGAGAAATTCTACAGATAAATAATTTTAGTATTTAATTCTGTTTGATTATCTTTATAGATATTTTTTATACTTATGAAATGTTAAATAAATATTGACAAAAATTACAGTGCATATTTTATAGTTGATAAGAGTAAAAATTTCGTATATCATCGCTTTGTTGGTAAGAAACTTAAGTTATTGCCACGATATAGATGAAGTAAATTTTAGCATATTCACCATATAAAAAGACACATTTCTAAACCCAGTGTGGCAAATAAGTGACCCCCTCGCGGCTCCGCCCGCTTAAACTACATAATTATTAATTTTCTAAACTACATTACTTTCGGTTCCTAGTAATAATAACATAATTTTAAAACCCCTATCTATATCTATATTGAAAAGAAAAGTTTCAGCCGATTTTAATGACATTTATTTATACAAGTTTTGTTAAACAACGGTTAAATTAAAATAATATAACTTTTTTATTTATAAATCGTTTGAAATAAAACTACTAAATGTTAAGGGAAGATTGCCAAAATACAATACTGAAAACTCCAATTAAATCATAAAAAAAATAATTGTTTTTGGGTCTATTACGTTATTAACCAATAATATTTTTTAAGCTGGTCGTGGCACAGAGGCACAAGCGTGTGATTATAATCGTGACAGGTTGTAGATTCCATTAGCATTCGAGGAAATAAAATATTTAATATTTTAATTTCTTCTGAAGCTGAAAAAGAAACTTTTCTTTTTATATATCTTTCATATGTATAACGGATCGGCCATTACAATTTTATTATAAGTATACATTATAAAAATATACATATTTCGTCTAGCCGGTACCAGTGGCAGTAACCAGCGCGGTCGAGGACGCGGCCATGCAGGCCAAATTGGAGGGTCTATACCAACAATTGGACGACAAGGACGAAGAGATCAACCAACATTCACAGCTCGTGGAGAAACTCAAGGAGCAAATGATGGAGCAAGAGGAACTGATCGCGTGCACGAGGTAAGCACAATGGAGTTTTGTTGTTCGAATCCATACGTTATCGAAGCGTATTAATCCAATTTATTCATCATTATTATAACCAAGTTGTTTTGTGTGTAGGCGATATATGCAACTGTTTAGATTTATTAAATTATGTCTTTAATATTATACTAATATTGTATCAATGAAGCCATGTTGGATTATGTATAAAAATAATTTATGGTATATAAATATATTTTCACGATGATTTTTACTGTATTTGTATTATATACATTGTTTTTATATTCATTATTGTATAATAATAAGATAGATGTGATATAATTCTAATATTACTTGCAAATTGCGTATCAAATTGAAGTTGCATATTAAACTGAGCGGCGTGTTGCACACTATTTACATAAACAGTATAAAACAATATTAAAAGTGTCTTTTCGTATTTTGTAAGAATTTACGCGACATTTTATACATTGAAAAATAACTCGCACGTTTCACAGTTGTCTTAGAAAGTTAAAGTTATAATTATTTAAGGAAAATACTAAGATGTATTTCATTACTTTCACGACCACACACTTCTTACTTTGTATTTTAATGTATGGTAATTATATCTTGACTCCAAATAAAATTAAAGTTAGCTATTGAAGCTTATTATTTTTATATAAGGCTATAGAACATTAAAGATATTTCGTTTTTTGAAATTATGTTAAGAGTTTTTATTATTATATTTTAACTCATTTGTCGTCATCGTGCAGCGGTACACGGTCTGACTGTTAACCTGACGGTTTAGTGTTCGATTTCGACTCGGGGGAAATGAATTATTACTATTTACTCCATAAAGACAAAGTGCGGCTTTCTGTTCCCTTCTCTAACAAGCAAGGTCTCGAAATTTGGGCGGCAAGTATGAAATAGAGTGTGTTGACACTGAAGGTTCCATCTGCGTAACCTTCTATGACGAAAAGAGCGTCAATTTATACTTTAAGTAAATTGTACAATAGTAAAAACTTATTTGTAATCACTAAAGAGTATGTGCACTGTGCATGCATACAATGCCATTGATTGGAATTAGAACAGAATATATAATGAGATTGTAGGCAGAATCGTTTTATAGATTGCAATAGCGATTATTAATATCTAAAAATACTATAAACAAAGGCTATAAATATTCATTGTAAGAATAGCTAAACTATATTTAGACATATTATACTCATATTATTATTTATTTATAAACTTTTTTTAGAATAAAAACTCAATATTTGTGGATCATTCATATCCATTTTGTGGATATAATAGTATAAATAATTGTAATTTGCCTTTTTTTGAGGTCAGTCGTGGCGCACAAGCGTGTGACTGAAAACATTACAGGTTGTGGGTTCGTTTCCTACTCAAAGAAATGAAATATTTAATATTTTCAATGCGTTGAATTCTTATAAGTGACGCACAAAATGCGACAGGCATTTTTGATATTGTCTTATATTGTTTGTGTAAATCATTTACTGCACACCGCTCAGTTTAATTTGATATGTAATTTGCAAGTGACGATTGAAGTTTATTTGTTTTTAACAAAAAGTAATTTTTTATTTAGTTTAGTAGTAGTAGTTTAACTGTTACCAGATTTACATGGCACTTGGCATTTTATTTGTTTTAAAACATATGAAATTTGGCTATAATTTCTTATTGCAAGTTGTAAACAAAAAGAAGACTTTTAAATTTTATAATAATAAAAATACCAACTATAATTACTAATTATTGAGAAAATATGGACATATTTGGTAGGCTTCGTATTATATTTGTAGGAAAAGAAATATACTGTCACTCATCCTACTAATTCTGAAATGTGTGGTATATAATCAACACTTATGTTATTTTAATAACAACTTGTTAGACGAGACTATGAAGCTCTTCAAGGTGACATGAACCGAATCCAGCAAGAGAACGAAGCCGCCAAGGAGGAGGTGAAGGAAGTGCTGCAAGCGCTCGAGGAGCTCGCCGTCAACTACGACCAGAAGTCGCAGGAGGTTGATAGCAAGAGCCGCGAGTGTGATCAGCTTTCTGAGGATTTGCAAACCAAGCAGGTTAATGAAACCACTGTTTATTTTATCTTTAATTTTTTAAGTCCTTTCCGCCCTAACCCCGTAATGATAAGAAGGACTTTATAAACTCTGAAAAAGTTTTTCTTTTAAACATTTTGTAATATAACCATTGGACAATTTGTGAATGATTGCGAGATGTTGAATGTGTGATGTTGAACATGTATGTACAATTGCTAAACAGAGTGCCCTGACAACCGCGACGGGTGAGCTGCAGCAACTGCGTGACCTCTCAGTTCACCAACGCAAGCGTATTGCGGAACTTCTGACCCACCTGCTTCGAGACCTGGGAGAGATCGCCGTCGCCGTGGGAGGATCCGAACTGGACTTTAAGCTGAACGTCGACTCAATAGGGAAGCTGGAAGAGGATGTCACCGTTGCCCGCCTCCATATCAGCAAAATAAAGAGCGAAGTTAAAAATATCGTACAACGCTGTAGCTCGTTGGAGTCTGCTAATACTGATGCAAACCAAAAGGTCAGTTATATAACACATAAATTACATGATAGTGACGACTATGTCTTTTTTTAAAACATGTCAAGACAATGGTAAAAGGATAAATCTGTTACCATTGTCTTCTCATTCAAAAGAAAAATATATTTCTTTACCAGTAGCTGATCATAAAATAAATATATATGATAAATATATATACATGTGCATAATATAAATAACATAACAGATCGAGGAGTACGAGCGTTCGCTGGGCGAGTGCCGGCTGCTGATCTCGCAGCACGAGGCGCGCTGCGCGTCGCTGGCCGAGTCCATGCGCGAGGCCGAGAACAAGAAGCGCCAGCTCGAGGAGGCGGCCGACGCCCTGCGCGAGGAGTGCGCGCGCCTGCAGGTCACCTTCCCCATTGCGCCTTCTTGTTACCAAAGTGAAGAAATGAAAAGAATTTATTTTTCCTGAGTCGGATTCGAATCCACAATCGTAGCGTCTACAGTTAGTCGCTGAATCTCCCCGCCATAGCGGTTTTAATGACATAAGTTATTTTTAAAATTTTATTTATGGAATTTTTATTTAATTATTCCGTAGCTACTTAAAACATGCTAGTTAACTTTTCATTACATATTTTTATAAGGAAATATTAGTGATATGCGTGATGAAAAGAAATAAAATGTTCACATTTAATTAAGGCTTCAGAAAGTTATTATAAATGTTAAATTGGCGCCGTATTGACTACATAATCATAGCAGGCGATTACTACATCTTGAATTTCATTTCATACTTAAATCATTTACAGCTCAACAAACACCAACTATAATTACTGACTTTTTTTTTCATATAGCAGATATGTCAATATATAAGATTTAGAGAGAATAAAGATTTATCTTGCTATTAAAAAAATAAAATTATAAATATACATATATTAAATACATTTATATTTATAATTTTATTTAAATATTTCAAGAGGAAGACGAATCTTTATTCTGTTTTCCTGTAAATCTTCTCTTTTGACATGTTCGTTTTTCATTTGTAGGGATCATCGATATTTTAAATGTTTAAAGTGCAAAATGTATACATTATAGATTGTTTGGGCTACGTCCCTATAGAGATGCTAACAGTAACTAGTTGTGTGCAGGCAGCGGAGCGCGTGCAGCTGGCGGCGGCGGAGCAGCGCGCGGACACGCAGGTGCGCGCGGCGCTGGAGGCGCAGCTGGAGCAGCTGCGCGCCTCGCACGCCTCGCAGCTGGCCGCGCTGCGCGACGAGCTGGCCGCGCTGCAGCGCCACCACCAGGACCTCAAGGAGTGAGTACTCTTACTTACCACCTACGAGAACATACGCTCGTTCATTCTTACTGATGATTACATTTTTCGCATAATAAAAAACATAAGGCATAACCGTGGTCAAAGGGTTCTTCTTGTTGAATAAGAATTATAAAATTTGACAATAAGTAGAAATTTGGAAATGATAGAAATTTAAATTTAAATTTGTTTGCAGAGGACAGACAAATTTAAGGTTTTATTTAAGATTTTTTGTACTGTATATCATAGAAATTGAGGTAGTTATTCCCGTTTTTCCTGCAATCACGAGTGTGTGTGAACAGTGAATCTGAATGATACTTGACAAAGTTTTTTAAATTTAAACATATGTATTGTTTTCCACAGTACCTACCAGGAGTTGACGCTGGCGCGCCAGCAGCTGCAGGACGACTACGAGAAGCTGAAGCGCGAGGAGGCCGACAAGTCCGCCAAGCTCAAGGAACTAATGTTAGTGTCGCATTCCCCGCGCCGTAACCTCGATAAAGCTGAGAAAGAAGTTGCCAATCAGCAGATGCTGCTCAAAGATGACGATTTTAGAGATTATATTATATCTCCGAAAAAACAGAAGCTAGGATTCTCGTACGGCGCCAGCCTTCAAGTCGAAAAGGCTTCGGGCGAGGAAAAGTCGCTCTCGGCAATCCCTAAATCCCCTCCGCGCCACTCCTGCAACATCCACCCCCTCCAGCTGCATTTGCTCATCTCGGTCACCATGATCCTGCTCACTCACCGCTATCCCCAAATTGTCGTTTTGGTTTAAGCTTGTCGGCTCGCTTCTGTTATCACAGACGTCGTGGCTCTCCGCACAACTCGTACTATTTATTTATCGGTGCCTTTACTTTTGTAATGTTCTATGTTACAAGTATTTTGTGGTGTACGAGAGAGCCATGATATTTTGTTCCAATCCATTAACGCATATTTCCATGCTTTCTGTCTCCTATGATCTTATGTGGCAATAATAAAACATAGTTATAGTGAAGTTTTATATGAGACAGAAGTATGCGAAATTACATCCCAGTGAACCGTTAATTGTTTGGGGGATTTATTATTTGTATTTAAAAAGTATTTATTGCTTCGCTTCGAAGTTCGTGTCTAGTCTATTTAATTTACAAAAAGATATTTATTTCTAAAAGGCTTTATTTACTTAGTAATTTGTCTATTGCATGTTAATTACTATAATTAACAAGAGTGAGTAAAAGCATGAAGATTAAGTAACAATATATAGAACCGTGAACGTTATTATAATTCGATATTTGTATATCGTAAGTATTTTAGATGTTTTTCCGTTTGTTTAGTAAAATATGGCGTCGTTGTCTAACGTTGTGGTTGTTACAAATCGGTACCTGTTGCTAGTGATAACTATCCAGTTACTTAGTTGATAACATAATATATCTTTAAGCTATTTAATATCACTGCCTTGTAAACTGCTACAGACGGTTTATTTGAACATTTTAAACGCTGTTATATTTTTATAAGAGGCTGTTACTTTGTTTTAACAAATTAGCACAAAATTTTTAACTTGGCATGTACTTTATAGCGAATTATATGTTCCATGAAATGTTCACGGCTGAAATTGACGAACCTAGTCTAATGTATATAACTTTGTATATAGATTGAACGTTTGTATAGAGAATCAATGCGTAAATATTTTTCTTAAAATATTTTTGTATATCATGTGACGACCATAAGTGAATCAGTCTTCTAGCGAAAGCGTTTTAAACGAACGCACGTCAAAATATCTATTTACAAATATCATTCATATATTTTAAATATTAGAAGTTTTGATCTGACAGTAGGTTATAGGGTAATACATTGTTATATAGGTATCTTAAGGGAGATTTTAAAGCATTTAAAAGGAAATTTTCTGCGACTACGACATTCCGACGTTTGCGTTTATATTAAAATAAAAAAGGAACCATAGCAAAAAACACTTAATTTGTAGATATTGGAATATATGCTTAATTAATGTCTATTGTGACGAAAAATAATAAACAAATCTTAAATGAAATTTAAAAAAAATGACGGAACCTTATAAGCATACACTCCAACAAGTGACAAACAGTATTATTTTCATAGTCAGCATGACCGCCTCGCTCGTCCAGTCCTCTCATACATCCACGCCTCTTAATATTTAATTGCATTTATTGTTACCCTAGTACCCACATCACCTCCTTAGTCAATGAGAGCACTCGAAATGCCGAAGAGTGATATCACCTCGACCGATCGGTTGTGAACTTGTGCAAATAGATATCAATCCACTCATATACCATTTTAATGTTATTCTGACAATGTTCAAATAGTTTATTTGCACTTGGATCAGAACGCCGTGTCGTGGAGTGTCAACAAGCCCTCGGTTGGATCTAGAAAATGTTTTGATCTTTGACCATTTGCGTTTTTGTCATTTCTAGATCAAACCTACAAAACACGAGGAGACGAAATGGTTAACTATTTTGTGATACAATAATAATATTTAAGTATATTTAATTAGTCAATGTAAGTACGAGTAATTGTAGTTGTCTTGTAATGGCTCGCTTTTTATTTATTTTTTAAGTTGTCATTTTATTCCGCACGTATCCCATTCATATTCATTCTGCCGGGAGTTGGCATTTTCTATGTGGCATTTGAGCGTCGCGCTGCGTAATATGGATGGGTGCGTGCTGGGAGATAAAAGCTCGATCGCATTTTCAGGTAAATCTTAACACATACCCTCACAATCGGATATATTAACTTCTACATTTCAAACGCAGATGAATTTCCATTTTTAAAAGTTAAATTTAATTTTTGCTTAATTTATTTTTGACCAAGCCGCTCCCATTATTTAAGGTTATTTTGTTATTTTAGAAATCTATTTTACAAAGTAATATATTTATACAGCCAAAGTGTGGAAAGACGCGAGCAGGCCCGCTCCGATCTCAAGGGCCTGGAAGACACTGTGGCTAAGGAGTTGCAGACTCTACACAACTTGCGAAAACTATTCGTACAAGATTTGCAGGTAATTTTTGATGATTTCATTCTATCTATTCCTTATTGTTACTCTCATATGTAATGAGACGAAATATATATAACTAATTATTATAAATACGTTTATAGGCTAGAATAAAGAAATCTACGAACTCTGAAGAAGGAGCAGAAGAGGAGGGAGGATCTCTCGCACAGAAGCAGAAGATCTCCTTCCTGGAGAACAACCTGGAGCAGTTGACGAAGGTTCACAAGCAGCTGGTGCGAGACAATGCCGACTTGCGCTGCGAACTGCCCAAGCTCGAGAAGCGCCTGCGCGCCACTATGGAGCGTGTTAAAGCGCTTGAAACTGCACTCAAGGTCTAATATTTTATTACGTTTTTACTCTGAACCGGTTTTATTTTATTACGTTTTCATTCCGGACGTACCAGATAGTTCTCTCGACCTATTGTCAAGACACTGTTCCCCGGTTTTGCCCTGAATTAAAGATATTACATTTCGAGTGGAAGTCGCCGCATTTTGTCTTGTCACAAGGCAGTATTATAATTAATCGAATCTACCGCCACGTGCTTTACTATTATTTACTACATGTAATTGAAGTAGAATTAATTTGTTATAATATACATTTTTTTATCATTATAGGAAGCTAAAGAAGGTGCAATGCGTGACCGTAAGAGATACCAATTCGAAGTTGACAGAATCAAGGAAGCAGTACGCGCTAAGAATCTTGCCCGAAGAGGAGTGCAGGCACAAATCGGTAAGAGCGCATCCACATTGTGGTTTTTTACATTTGGTTGGACGGCGTGTATTTTCATAACTTACAAAAGTTGAATACAGAAGGGTGTTCTAGTGTAATTTATTTGCGCGAAAGTTGCTAACCATTTTTGTTTATGTTTTATAGGGTATATGACTGTGTACAATATATTTGTAAGTTTGTACATGCTTTTTTTAAACAAAATAAGAATGACGGTACACACATTAGATTGAATAAAAATGACGTTAGGGGTAATAAGAGGATCATCACATAGTATATGAGTAACATGTGTTTGCAGCCAAGCCAATCCGCGCTGGTGGCGGGCACCTGGTGGGCGGCGGCGCCGTGGGCGTGGTGCGGCCCGCCAACGCGCCCGCGCAGGACATCAAGCGGAAGTCCATCATTGTCGGCGCGCGCGGTACCTATTTGGATTATTTATGTTTATATTATAACTTATTTATTTATTTAGATTCACTCTTTGTGACCCATATAGTAGAGTAGGAAACCTAATGTTAAGATAATTAGTTTCCCGCACCGCCTAATTTCCGAGACATTGCGTGTAACTGAACGCGGGTAAATATCTGATTCACTGTTCTCATTTTCAATCCAATAAGGATCGAACCCATAACTATGGCGTTTGTAGTCCAACATTTCCACTGCGCTACGATAGCACCTCAACCTTAATATTACCAATTTAGACTATTTTTGTCATGCATAAAGTGTTATTCCACACTTAGGAAAGAAAAATACTTTTTTATTTCCAAGAGGCGCGGGTTCAAATCCCGCTACGTTCACATTTTTACATGTTTCCAAAAAGTAATTTTTGACTATTTATGTTGATACAATAGATTAGTTTCATTTTTATTTATTATAAACTATTATAGTACACAAAAGCTTAGTAATTATTGTTAATTACTTATTATTTTTATTTAAGGTATGGTTTCATTAAGATACCTAATTTGTCATTTATATGAATTAAAAGGGTGTCGTAGCGCAGGGGCACAAGCGTGATAACTAATTTCAGTTAATTTTTAATGTTAGTCACTGTGAATATCCGCTTAAGAACTTCCAATATAACTGACCTTTTGTATTTTTTCAGATGAAAGTTGAAGAGACAGCCGTTGCATAATAGAGAATCTAAATGAAACTTTATAGATGTATCTAGAATAAGGCGGCAAAAATCATTCTTGGAAAATATATCCATAATATAATAATTCTACTTATATGTTTATGAAAAGCCTAATATAAGCTACAACAAAATGAAAAAAAATAAAGTAGTTCTCTTAGGCTTAACGTTTCGAGCTGTCTAATCTTAAAGTCAATAAGTGCACATGTATTTAAAAACGTTATAGCTTCTAGCGATCTTTGTCGTTCTGTCTGTGTCTATACTGGTTCGCTTCAATGTAACTATATAAGTTTGTCATGTTACGTATAGGCACAGGCTCTTCAACCTTTTACTGTTTAGCCATTAGATGTCCACAGAATATTAAATTCATTCAATTTCGAAATTCTATCCTTAAAGTCGCTCCCTACACTAGATCATCAGATGTATAAAAAATATTTTTTATTAAAATGACAAGTATTAACTTTAGTTTCGAATTTAAAGACTACCATCGTATTTTGCTAACTCGATGTCTCGATATGTCCGCACGGAAGAAATGGCTACCAGTGACAAGAGAATATATAAAATGATCAGTACAAAATCACCGAGCCAGTTACCAGAACATATTGCAAAAGAAGCGGGGTGCTGTCGTTTCTTCCGCGGGACACCACTCTAGATGCAACACGTCACGTCTGTATGTATTAGAATATGCCGTGAGTCGCTCCAACTTGCATATGCGGCAGCATATAGCACAAATGATAATACTATGAAAATATCACGTTGATCCTCACGGTCGTCGCGTCTCAAGTCGCAAGTGTGATGGCGAATGCATAACGGAGTGCGTCTTCAGTGTGTAGTTTATAGTGTAAGCTTGTTTTAACATATATTTTTATATATTGTGATAAGTCGTTGTGCCGCCATGCAGCACGACGGGCATTGGTCTCCGAGCGTGTGTCCTGGGCGACTTGCTGCAACGAGCAAGTTCCAAGCCTCTAGGTACCGTCTGCGCCAGATGGATTCGCGAAATTTTAGTGGGTGGTTTTTATATTCTAGAGCGGAATATGAAAATCTCTATCAACTAATACAAACATTGCCTGGTTACAGCAACTAACAATAAATAAACCAATGCTTAATCTTGTTTTCCAATACAATATTCGTAATATTTGATGGTTTCTTCACTATAATACAGTATAACGGCGCGGGGCTTCGTCTCCCGCCGCGTTCTTTTTGGTCGCAACTGCGTCGTGTTCACGTTGATTTTGAACTGTGATGTTTTAGTGGAATTCGATCGCGCTTGCACGGTGGTGTAATCGTATCGTAGTCACTTATTTATGTATCGAGTCGAAGGCTCGTTTCCGATTAGCACACGCGCTAACTGAAACTTTGTAACTGTTATTGACAGACCCCTAGGCTTATCATTTTTCATTTCGGTAGTATTTGACTTAGATGCGCCTTCGATTTGGTTAAAGTTCTCTATTTGCTTATAAGATGCATTAGCTTCATAGTAGATCTGCAACTTATGTAAGTACTTATAAAATAAATCATTTTAGAGTCAATCCAGTGCGGGCCCGTGGAGCCGCGCCGCGCCGCCCGCGCTGTCCCCGCGAGGAGTTATGGAACTGGAGTCGACACATGTTTCAGAAAACCAAAGATAAATCACAACTTATAGATTTATTATTCGAGATTATTTTATTACCAACTGGAATTAAATATAAGCCCCGATCGATGCAACGGTTCCAAAGCTCCTTCGAGTGTTGCAATACATTTATATCGTTTAGGTGTAAAATTATAGTAAATTATTTCATATTTAAGTTAGATACATGATTTTATTATTTTTATTTATTTATACTACATAAACTTGTTGCGTTTTTTTTTTCACTTTTGAAGTGTAATACGCTTTTTCTTACCTCTATTTACAACATTTTATAATCATGATCAAATGCATATTTTTCCATCATTAGAAATTGGGAGACGCCTGCAAAGATGCATTCCGCGTGGAAGGCAGTTCGTATCTTTTGTTGTGTATGTAGGCTGTATGTATATGAGGCTATCCTCGGTTTCACTCATGCCTGTTGCATAGATAGCTCAAAGTGACGCCGGGCGCGCGCAAGCAAACCCAACCGACAGGCTTGCCTTTGCACCAAGTGATTTAGTTTGTATTGACATCTTTTGTACGATGTATTTAATATATGGAAAATTCTCAAAACGAGTGTTTTCTTGATTTTTATTTATTATAAAAATAAAATTATGAATTTAATTTGCTACAGTGTCTTTTATTTATCTACTTATTGGTTTTTATTATAACTTTTCTCTGTTTACACTGGTCAAAGAACGCAACATACTAAACTATTTATGTTTTGTTTATTAAAAATGGGGCCGGATACGAATAAAATTTCATAAAAATTAAGAAATAAAAATTCTGATATTTCATTATTTTTTGTATTATCCAATAACACTTACAGATTACATATTGGTTACAGTACACGTACATGGTTGAAATAATTGTACATGATTTTTTTGATCTATCATATCTCACATCCAGATCTAAATAAATGAATTAGAATTTCATAAAGCTACAATCGTGATATGATAATGCTATTTTTTTCATAATACATATAGGTAATATAAGTATTTCTCCTCAAGTACTACAGAATTGTAGTAGGTATCATTTCTCTTCGTAACTAGTTTTCGTAACGACTTACCAAAGTGGACTACTCCCATTCTTCTATTACAACTCGGTTACGATCTAATACAATAAATAAATAACGCTAGTATTAATAATCTTTGCACTTTTTTACAAAATGAACGTTCAAACTAAACAGTGAACACCTCGCGGTGTAAATTGTTATTTATGTATCGGTTAGTACACTACAAATATTCACAAGAGCATGTCAAATTTACTATTTAAATGTTATTGTTAAAACAATCAAATGAAAGAGTTAAAATCTATCACACAACATAATGATTAATTTGAAGTGAAATCAGTAATTAATAATTATATATAAATCAATTTTACGACTAATGATATCACAGATTCTATAAAATACGTAAATTACAAAACATGAAAATATTTATTAAAAGAACAGCCACATTTTAAAATTTTAAAGTAATACAGTATAATATTTTTCGATTCGACAAGTTTTTTTATAATATATAAAAATCTCATTTATTTGGAAATTCTTTGAAAATTTTATCTTTCATTATATCTATGTACAAGCAATCAAAAATAAATAATGGGTTTGTATTATATTTACAATATCGTATACAAAAATAATATATGATTATAATACAATTTTTAACCAATTAAAAATGTTTACTTTTCAATTTCTAAATTTTATCATTTAATGAAAAAAATATAATTTCTATAAATACACTACTTCTATAAGTATAATTTATGTATAGATATATCTATTTACATTTAGATCAATGTAGCTTTGTGTGTTCTTTGAAGAAGTTAATCATGCTTAACGCGCAAGTTTTTTTTTAAATACAAAGTAAAAAAGACAAATCGGTAATTTAATCGGCAATGTACTTATTATTTCATGTACATTATAAATTAAGAATAAAATATAGTTGCATAATAATAATTACTTTGACGCCATTTACCTAATCATTTACATCAAGCTATCTCTACAAATTCATAACAATAAATACTTAGTACTTAAAAATATATATATATTTTACACTAACGAGCGTATTTAATAAATAAACATGAAGGATTAGAAATAATTTATAGTCTATAACTATTAGACTAATAGTTGTAGGTAAAGATTATAATCTTTATAATCATAATACAATTCAATATTACTTTTGCCTAAAGTTACATAAAAAACAGGCGACGTTTCAAAATAATAAAAACATTATTTTCTTACAAACATCAAAGAATTGTGTCATTTTAGTGGGTAGGCAGAGAGAGCCAAGATATTCCGAGCTGAGTGTTGGAAAGAAACGTCGCAATTTATCTTATCAGAGTAATTCTATCCCCTAAGCGTGAATTGAACCCACGTCACACAATCGTATTGAGGAATATTACTATTAAAATATATAAAGATTTCTAATTATTTATTTTGGTATTAATATCAAAGTGGGTCAAACGTAGTGGATTCGTTGGATTGTTGACGTGTTAATGTTGAATTAAAGCCATTTCCAGTTCCAGTGGAAGAAGTTCTGGAAAGAAAAACAAAATTAATAATGTTTGTTTTTTTGCTTCATAGCAGATTAGGTAGAGTGGTAGAGACCGCTTAGTGTTAAGTCACCCCGTTCTCCACTTTCCATCCAATATTCGATACATTTCTTGTTGAGTGGCGGAACTCAAAACCGGACTTTGCCTTGTTACCACAACAATAAAATGAAAAAAAAAACGTATTACATCTTAATTTATTAAATCTTCAAATGATAACTATTTCTGAAAAGGGAGTGTGGTTTCAATAGAATTAGATAATCTATACTATTCGAATTCTAATTTCGAATATTTGGAAAAAGTAATTCAAAATATAAATATTTCGAATTCTAGAATACGATCACCCTGGTACTGGTGGTGTCGTAATAGGCGACTAAAGTACGCGTCGAGTCACGTCGCCAGCAATGGCAACATGCATGGGCAGACTCGACCGGATCATTACCACCCCCGGCATTAAGACCGGCGTGAAGTAGTGGCTTTATGCCACTGCGTTTCGCATCAGGTAATGCCGGGCTCCGGCGCCCAACCCCCCTTGTCGGCCGGCAACGCACCTGTAGCTCCTCCGGTGTTACACGTGGTCGTGGGCGGCAGTAGTCACTTACCATCAGGTGACCCGAACGCTCATTTGCCTTGTCTTTTCCATTAAAAAAAATTGTAACGAGTAATAACGAATTCCATTTTTGTCAATTTGATTTTTTTGTCGTGAAAGTAGAGTCAATGAGATGGAATTTAAGAATCAAGGCAGCCTATTCTTCACTCTCTGCCCGAATGTTTCAAATATTGCGTATTGAATAGGTTAGAGATAAGGAAAACCACCCAGGAGAAAAGCTGAAAAAGAGTCCAGCTACAAACACTAAGTAATATTTTACCCAAAGAAGGGCAGCAAGGTGACGAGGTGCGCGCGGCTGGTGCAGTCGCGCAGCTCGGGCAGCGCCAGCAGCACGTGCCGCAGGTACGCCTGCAGCGCCACGCGCCGCGCCTCCACCACGCGCGCGTCCTGCCATTACATATGCATATTTTTATATTTTTTGTTATTTCTTTTTTAAATAACATGTGAGGTATAGAGATGGTTCTGTAAACCTGATCATGCTATATAGAATCTTTGCATATTTACACAAAAGTCAAATAAGAATAGTTATGATAAAAATAAATGTGTTAGTGTATTAACACCAATAGAACCTTTAATGCAAGGTTAGATGTGCTTAAGCTCTAAGATCAAAGGAGACTTGTATATTAACATTTTAGAAACACTAGTATCCACCTATCAAAAATTTGTTCTAAATATTTTTTTTATTAATAAATTTTATTAATATTTTTTTTTATTAATAAAGTATGTAATAATTATATTTAGCACTTACTCGCTTTCTTAAAGTCTTCTTTGGCGGAAATTTATAATTAGCTATGTCAGGATGGCATTTCTTTAGTTGGGAATGTAGCTCATAAAACTTTGCATATCTGTGGTACACATTCCATTCTTCTTGTCCAATTTTAAGAAATATCTATAAATCAAAATAATTTACGTTTTTAGGGAAGGAGCATATCTCATACTTAGAGACATTGTATTTTGAGCATTGGAACAAATTACATTGTCTTACCAAACAAGGCAAAATAGAACAATTTTGAATATTTAACATTAATGCAGACCAGACACTCCACTACCACATTGACATAAAATATTTATTTGTTTTCATTATACATATTTTTGAAAGAGATGAAGAAAGGACGGAATGCAAAATCAGTGTAAATGGTAAGATATTAGAACAAGTGAATGAAGTGGTATACTTGGGAAGTATGTTCAGTAGAGATGGAAGATACGAGATGGATGTGGAAAGGCGTATTGCTGCCGGTAACAAGGTTAACGGAGCCTTAGCTGCATTGATGAGACGGCGAAACGTCAGCACAGCTGCGCGTTTGGCCGTACACAATGCAGTTTTGGTACCGACTCTGTTATACGGCAGCGAAACGTGGGTATTACAGAAGAAGAATGAAAGAAAGATGAATGCTGTGGAGATGCGATCTCTTCGTAGGATATGCGGAGTCAGCTTAGCTGATCGAATCCGCAATGAAGAGGTACACAGAATGGCAGGTACTAGCGAGGATGTCACAGTGAGAATGAAGAAGAACGTGCTCAGCTGGTTTGGGCACGTCGAACGAATGAGTGATGAAAGAATGGCAAAAAAGATTTATGATGGAAAAGTGAGCGGTAAGAGAGGTAGGGGGAGACCTCGGTTGACCTTCGAAAACACAGTATCAAAGATACTGGAGGAAGGTCACGTAAAAAGCATGAGGACCCCCCGGACGGCATGTATGAAGAGGTTGATGACAGTGGACGAGGCGAAAGAGGTATGTAGAGACCGTAGCGTTTGGCGCTCCGTTCTCTCTGACTACCCCGCAAAGGGTTAAAGCGTGAAGCTAAGTTAAGTTAAGTTATTATACATGTACCCGAATTTAAGAAATTGTTTTGTAAGGCGGAACTCAACGCCACATTATGAGAGTACAGATGCTGTCCCAGAATGGCATCAACTGTTCTAAAAATTAAATTAAATTAAATCAAATCAGCTTCACACTGTATCCCGCACACAGCAGGGTAGGAGGGAACCTAGTGTTAAGACACCCCATTCCCCACTTTCCGCCGAGTACATTCACGAGGCATTGCGTGTTAAGTGGCAGAACTCAAGTTTTTTGACTTGGTATCAGAGCAAAAAAATTAAAATATAAATGTAAATAAATATTCCATTTTGTCGAGTGGGGATCAAACCTACAACCAGTCGATTTTTTTCTCACCTGATATACATGGTAAGACTGTGTCTTTTTTCCAACCAGGAAGGCACTGGGAATATAAGCTTTTACGTTTGATTCTGGAAAATCTAAAATTTCCAAGCCTGAACTCTCCAAATCTTGAAGGCGCTTTTGCAAATGTTGATTAAATTCCATTAGCTCAGCATGCATTTCAGCAACCTAGGAAAGAAAATAAGTCTTATATCTTTAAAATATTATCTTATATAGCTTTATTTTTGTTTTTTATTTGGGTTCACATTATACATAGTGTTACGATACTTTGTTCCTCACGCAACGCACAATTTTCGAGACATTGTATGTTGCATTTTACCTTATTACCTGAGCAAGGAAATGAAAATAACTCATTTTCCAAGTGGGTATTGAACCCACAACTGTCTTGTTTACACTCAAGATACTGTGCCCATATACCAAGATGGCCTTGTTATATTATATAATTATGGATTTATATTACATTTTTTATTATTTTGATCACAACCAAATTACAATAAAGTTATTTAACCTGCACAAGTTTCCTTTCATATTGACTGACTTCTTCATCTTGGTCATTGTTATTTTTTAGAGCCTTGCCCATTTCAACTGCTGACATATAATTTCTCAACTGATCTTTTAATCTGTCATTTTCTCTAAAAATAATATTAAATTATTTTAATATGTTAAATATAAATAAATTCGATATATTATTATGCAGCATACCTACTTGCTTAAATCTAACACAAGTTTCTCTAACTTGTAAATTTTCTCTTTACTTATGGCATCAATCTGATTATACCTCATTTGTAAATTATAAAACTCCTTTTCTCTAGATTCTAAGACAGAATTAATGCTTTTGTCATCTGGTGCAGATTCATCTTCGGTGAAGCAAAGTTCTAAGCATGAAGTACTGCCATCTATACTTCCAGCAACCTCCTCACTATCGCTTTCAGATATTTTTAGGCAATTTACACTCAAATCTGACATGTCATCTTTAAACATTGTATTTTTGTCAATGCTACTCTGAGAACCAGAAAATATTTCTTTGGCACTTTCTGATAATTTTGAGAGTATTTGTAAAGGATTCTCTATTGCTTTCACACTGTCTGGAAAAAAATGACGAATGCCTGTTCTACAATCTGAGCTTGTTGGTTCACTGGTGGAGACCACCTTTGGAGTTGTTTTTGGATCTGGTGAATTCAAACATGTAGCAGGTGCACTATTCCAAAATGAACCACTGGTATTTATAATTGGCTCCACATGTTTTTTTGATTTAGTTTCATTTTTCTCTTCTTTTTTATCAAAAGATATAACTTGTCTTAATGGTTTTTTCTTTGATTTACCGGAAGTTTTTATTGGTGTAGGTAATGGTATTACAAGTTCAGTTTTGTTCACATGGCTCAATTGTTGTGATTCATTCAATTCTGCTCTGTCAATGGATAATGCAAACAAAACACTTGATAAGCCTGTAATATTAACAGTGAAATATATTTATATACAATATATTGATAAATATGTACTTTGTCAGTATCACTAAAATGATTTTTCTTTTATCATTACCTGAAGCCATACTAGGAAGTAAATTTGCTTCTGGATTCCTAATAAATGCACCTTCATCATAATATTCTGTTACAAGACCATGAGATATCCAGCCTTGCAAATATCTAATTTTTAAGAAAACATAAGGACATTAAGAAACAGATTATCATCTTTACTTGATAAAATTTAGAAAGTTACAAAAAGTCTTAGATTACCTTTCTAAGGATCTTTCATTCAAGGAAGCTCTAAGGAAAGCTCTGAAGTAGCCCAAAGGAGTGTTGATATTGGACAGAATTTTAAATCTTTCTTTTTCATGTTTTGTAAGATGAAGACAAGTATAACTCCACAATGAATTACCTGAAGAGTAACAAATATAATTTAAGTTTTATTATACCTATATACAAGTATTATTATTTTTCAAATATAAAATTATAAGTTCATGAATAAAAATATAGTTGAGCATTCATTTTAATAAAATACATACCAACATTGAATATATTAAAAGTGAAATTTAAGCCAGCTGAAACAAAATTTTGAAGTGTTGAGTTTGAGAGGTTTGTCTTGAGACCATGACTGAGGAGTTTCTCCCACTTTTCACATAGATTGACTATTCTAAAACAATATTCATTAAATGTTATATTTTAACTAAGTACATTGTGAGAAATATATTTTTAATGTATTGTGAATGTGACATAGGTCTTGTTATACCTTATATCATCTTCTGTTGCCAATTCAGATTTACCTCCAAAACGATTTTGGCAGTTTTCTACACAGCATTGTAATTCACGGAGGACTGCTTTACCAGTATCTATTCGTTTTTTTACGTCCTCCTTATTGTCTATTACATTTGCTATAGAACTTAAAAGTTTATTATTCTGAAAATCACAATAATTTGTAAGGGTATGATTTTACTAATTCTTACTAACGCCTCCTTTAATCTAGTACACTTTAGTACATTTGTTAACCTTGTCTTTTAAGTCTTCCCATATAGTAGTAGTTACAATTAGATACATAATAGTATACATATTATAATATAGTTCACTCTACTTACCATTATTTATTTATTCTAAATCATCAAATAAATATAAATTGTCTTTTTTATAATATTTTATGATCAAAACTGTAATTTCAATTGTAAGTTTCAAACAAAACAAGAAAACAAACACGACGTCTGAAGTCAGTAAGACTTACGAGTTATCGAAATTGTCAAATTATTTTTATAAAATGTCATCTTAAAAATACAGACTGATAATTAATTTTTATGGCTTAATGTTAATACAGAATACCATACGGCGGTGTCCAATATACATTGTACGGGACCGACAAATTGGGTTAATAGGTAGAGAAAGATTTTTTATATTATAATATCTAATGTTTTTCATAAACAGATATACTATTTTATTCCTTTCAGTTAAAAGAACAAACTTATTCTATACTAGAAGCACCATGGACACAGCAGTTCTTCGAAACAAAGAAATTTCAAGTTCTTTATGTTCACTCATAAATAGTAAATTATTTTAAGAAGATGAATATTATATTAAATACTTAATTAGCTTCATAAACATCGATCACAAAAAAAGTTTATAAAAATAATGTCATTGATCGCTCGAGTTTTTGTTTTAAATATTTCCGTAAAACGATGTTATCTAACGTACTAATATAAGCTTGCACAGCTCTTTTTAAAACCTTCTCTATTTAAGTAGACATGTTAGGATGTCTTTGTATTTCATTAACCTCGCAGATCATTCTTAGAAAATACCTGTTTTCCCTACTGCGAGGCTTTAAGACCTGAGGTTATGGGGGGGGGCTTGTCCACTCTTTACCCATACGCAGCTAACTTCTATACTTGTTGTTGTTCATTCTTGACATCGGAAAAGTGTTCGTCCCCCCATACTGATACTTCTCTTTTTTTGAACAGTGTATGTTAAGCCACAGATACTATCCAGTTTGTATAGGTCTACACACTGCAAAGGAATATTAAGTTTTACTGGTTTTAAGAATTGGTTCACTTTATTGTTAGACTTAAATTTAGTTTTATTGACAACTTTATTAAGATATCGCCAACCCACCGCCGCGTTTCGCGGACGACTATTGTCCCCGCGTCTCGCGGCCTGTGGCGGTCGAGGAGGAGCACCGTGANAAAAAAAAAAAAAAAAAAAAAAAAAAAAAAAAAAAGATGTCGCCAACCCTGTCGGTAACCCACTTTACATTTGGTAGGAGTGGCTGTTGTCTTTCTATACAAGACTATATAAAACCATGAATTCGCTCTACTGACTATTATTCATTTATTCTAAACTAGTGGCCCATTCGCGGCTTCGCTCGCATACTTTCTGTATGTAATTTATTAAGCTGTATTTACCATAAGATTATATAATTTATACATTTATTAATTTTTCATAATTTTGAGAAAGTGCAAGCACTACGTACGTGCAAAATCGCTATCCAATCGCTAAAAATCGTTGAAAAGGGATATTTTTACTTTTTATTAATAGGAAATAGGTAAATGGTTTCGTGGACTTTTTTTTAGATCTAATAGAATAGAATATTTTTGTCATACGACGTAGTGACGTATAATTAACTATGTGTGCAGCGCACGCGCTTAAAGCGATATTAAAGCAATTCGATGGCGTTCTTTATCATTGTTATTTCTTATTTAAGGTTAACTACGACTTACACCGTAATGTTATATAGCCTAAGGCACTTCTGGAGGAAACTCTTCCGCTTTATTATATTAGTATAGATAATAAAAATAAAAAAAATTAAAAATAAAAGAGTGGCTTATTGGTCTTCTGACCACGTTGGAGGAGAGCAGGCATCTTGATCTGATGAAGGACATTCTTCATTTATCTAAGCTCGGTGTTCAAAAATAATTAAAGATAAATAATATGTAGGATGATGGTGAAACTTATTATTGAAGTATCTATTGGTATTATTATATTTTGTGGTATTGAATATTAACATTAATAGAATTCAAGTGCTTTAGGATTAATACTTTCTTCTTTTTTTCTATAATGTCTTTCACTTCAACATTTCTTTTTCCTGTTACACAGGTGTCTAATATTTTGGAAGCACTTTTCTAATTTTCTCTGATCGATAGATCTTAAAACTTCCAGCTTCTTAAACGATAATTCAACTTCAAGTTTGACCTTAAATTTACTGATTCACTAGGAATAAGTCAATCATACTTGTCACGGTGAGAATGTAGAAGAACGTGCGTACGAATGAGTGAATAGCAAAAAAGATTTATGAATAATGGTAGGACTTTCCCTACCTTAGGAACCTAGGAAAGCCCTACCTTTCTTACCGCTTACTTTTCTTTCATAAATCTAAAAGTTTACCGAGGGCTCCACTCGATTGACCTTCTGACATCAAACATACTGGAGGAAGGTTACGTAAAAGGCATGAGGACGCCCCGGAGACCATGTATGAAAAAGTTGATGACAGTGGACGAGGTGAAAAAAATATGTAGAGACCGTAACGTTTGGCGCTCCGTTTTCTCTGCTGCGGCGCTCTGACCACTCCATCAGCATTATGAAGGTATTTAATTTCATTTCTTTACATACATATATATACATCATTGTTGGTACCACAGCATCGTTTTCCTTCAGATACTTATCATTATTCTCACTATTTGTCATTGTCCGTATCAACACCTATACATCGAATTCCATTTTTTTAAATAAATAGAGGTAGGTCATAGATGCCACTTAATAAACGTGCATTGTAATGCCCAAGTTTATATGTCACGTCTCAGTACAATTTCAACTTTACACTGTGGTTGCACTATCAAAAAGCTGTTTAAGTTTTACATCATTAATATAGTGTTTATTAATAAAATACAGATTTTATTATTCTGTTATTAATCATGAACAAGTTTTATGCATAGTGTAGTATGATGATTTAAATCTATAAGTATATGGTGTCAATAGATATATATAAGAGTATTAGGACTTTTATTAACAGAAATTTGAAGGGGGTGTATAGTGACTGTGTTTAGAGAATTAATTTTGAACAAATATTTTTTCTTAAATTAAAATTAAAGACACCATTTTCAAAATATATGTTATGTTTACGTTATAATTTTTTCCTTTTTTGTGCTTTTTGTATTGTGATATTTGTTATTAATTTAAATAAATATGCGAACTTAACTTACTCACAGGTAAACAATATCTAACATGCGTATGTACAAAGCTGATCTAAGCATGAAAAGCTATTTAATTATATTTTTACTTCTTTACACAAATTATAAAGCTTGTTTGGTTTCTCGAGTGGGGATCGAATGCACAACTAGTCGCATTTACAGTCACACATTTGTGTCCCTGCATCAAATGCTGTCAAAATAGTAGTAGTATTTTCTTCTATTCACCCCATATAGAATATCTATCGACCGTTAATACAGTCCAAATAAAAATTATTTATATTTTTATACTTTCTAATATATATTTTGCTTTTTATTGTATAGTGAATAATGTAAAATTAAAATAAATCAGCTTCACGCTATATCCCAACAGGCAGCAGGGTAGGCAGAGGGAACCTAGAGTTAAGGCAATTCGTTCCTTACTTTCCGCCGAATTCTAGAAGCATTGCTGAGTGTTGAGTGGCGGAACTCATCGCCGCGTTGTGCCTCGACACCAGAGCGAAGAAATGAAAATATAAATTTAAATAAATATTTTATTTCCTTGAATGAAGATCGATCCCACAACCATCGCGTTACAGCCACACACTTAAGTCCCTGCGCCAGGACGGCCTAGTTATGGTAACTAATATTAATCAAGTATTAATTCATATTCCATAGTAAATTGTTTTTATTCGAAAACATTGTAAAAATCTAATTTAAACTCTTAAGTCCCTTTATTTGTATTTTAAATTCTTTATATTTCAGCCAAATAATGGAAATTAAAACAATAAAATTAACGATAGTCAATTTCAATGTTAATATTTAGAGACGTATTAATGTATTTAATTTCGTCTGAGGATCTCGATTCCCGTCTCACCGTATTGCATACGATACTATACCGAATAATTAAAATGTTTTAAATATCCATTATATTTACTCTATATGTGAATTCATTCATTCATTTTCATTCTTTAGTATTTCCGAAATCCCGAATCTTGTTTCGTCATAATAACAAAATGGCGATTGAGTTTTAAAGTTTGTAGTGTTGGTGGCATATTATTTTTTCCGTTTTTCTATTAATCATAATTGTTACATTTCTATTAAAAATTGTTTAACTGTTTAAAATTGACTTACTTACCTAAATTAAAAAACTTTTTAAGACTGCACGTTGTTAAGAGATCCTTTCCATTGAAAGAGTGAAATTGTATAATTGTACCATGAGCAATTACGAAGATGATCAAAGTGAAGATGGTGAACTAGCACGTAGTCCTGTACAAGACGAGATGGATTTTAGGTAGGTTTTCCTTTTGAAACGTATTTTAATCTTTTCAAAAGAAGTAAGGTAGTTAGTTACCTAGGTATATTGATCCAGTGATTGCGTATTTCATGTTCTTGCATTACTTATAATTAATGTCTTGTTTTAGTCTATCTGATGATGATCGAGACAATGCAGATTCCTTAGTTATAAAACCACCGCAAGCCGTGATTCGTTCCCATCGAGATAAAAGAACTCACAAACGTTCTGTCAAAGACAGATATAAGGAAACAACTCGTAAGGAAAAAAAACATCTTTACAGGTTAGTTCAATACTTAGAATACGTATGACAAATAACGTAAGATTAATTTGAGTTTTTTACTTATATTATTTTATTAATAACTATCATATTATTTAAGGTCTGACTTGCTCTGGGGATGTACAACAAAATATTTATTTTTTCAACAGGGAACGTGATAAATCGGATAAACAGAAACGTGAATTTAGTAAGGTAATGGAGCGTGACGATATACCTAAAGATTATTATAGGGATAAACAATATTATCGTGAAAAAGAAGTTTACCGTGAAAAAGACATGAGGGAAAAGGAAATTTACAGGGAAAGGGAAATAAGGGATAAGGATATCTATAGAGAAAAAGATATATATCGTGAAAAGGATCCTTATAGAGAGAGGGAACATTATAGGGAGCGGGAAGTTTACAGAGACACTTCTTACAGAGAGGGTGGTAGACCCAAGGAAGCTTATAGAGAAAAAGAAATATATAAAGATAAGGATGTACAAAGGGAGCGGGAATTGTATATTAGCCGCGATCGTCAGTATAAATATGCAGATGTTGAAAGAAAACGTGGTGAACCTGATAGAATAGAAAATAGATTAAGACTGTTAGCAGAGGATGGAAGAGCTCAAAATAGTGAAAAAGAAAATAGGGACAAAACATCAGGTGATAAAGAATTAGAAGATTTAAGAAGTAGATTGCTCAGTAAAAGGATTTCCAAGGAATTACAAACCCAGGATACCACGAAAAATTATGATAAAGAAAGTAAAAAACATGTGGACTACGATAGGGAAAGAAATTCAGATCGGCATACCTCACTTGATAAGCATCAACAAGAAAGAAGAAAGAGACTATTGGAAGCAGGTATAATAATACTTTGATCGTAACTTTATTTTAAAATTTGTGTTACAAAATATTTTAAAATATTAGTTATATTGAATATAAATAACTAATAATTTAAAACATTTTGTAACACAAATTTTCATTCAAAATCATTTTTGTACTTTAGTATTTGTTTTGTTGCTTATAACGTCTTTGGTTTTTTAAAATGATTTAATTTAACTGTTAATATCTCAGCAAATTAAAAATAATACATTGAATTGTCATTACCTGACAATATTGCTTTGTTAACCCATGTATGGTAAGTAATACATGGGTTAAGAATTACATATATACAATATATTTATAATTTGTTTTATTAGAACGTGAAATGGTTAAAAGAAAACATGAATCCCGTATGGAGCTTGAAGCACGGCGAGAAGACCGAAGACGCCGCGGAAAGAAAAGGTCTGTTTCACCTGATGAGGCTTCAACCAAGAAGAATAAAACCGATCACTCCCCACACTATGGGGACTCAGTTGTAACTGTTTCAGATGCTAGTGATGTAGAAATGAAAAGTGATTCAGCCCATTCTGAACCGGAAGAGGGTAAACTATTTTTATTTATTCAACTGTAATGTACATCTTTTTAATGTAAATTTGTGTGATATTATACTAATTATTTAGCATTTTTGTTACAATACTTTGGTACAATAACAACTGTATTGCAATGGAGAAAGAGAGAAAAGGATCTTAAATGTCTTACTTTAATTTATTTTAATTTTTTAAATTTAACATACTTGTTTATAAAGAGCTATTGCTGTTGCTACTGTAATATGGAAGTTTTAATGGAAAATTATTATTAATGTATTGTCATACATAAGACACACTTACCAAGGCCAAACCTCACTTTCTACCTAACTTTCGAGACATTGAGTGTCAAGTGGTGGAAATGAATGCTGCATTTTGTCTTTTTACCAGTGCATCTTTGCACTTGCAATGGAAATAATTCATTCCTCTGAGTGGTAGTTGTACTACAACTATTGTATTTTCAGTCTGACATTGTCCCATTGCAGCTCTAAATATAAATAACTTATAACCTACGCTTTTGCACATATGAACTTTTATAAATTCCTTTTCATAATGAAATTCCAGGTGAACATACTAATTCAGACACTGATGAAAGCACAGACAGTGATTCAGAATCAGATGCAGATTCTAAATCTGCAGATGATCACAGGGATGTCAAATCAGAAAAGGAAGATGAAAAAGAGATAGTAGATGAAGTTCACAAGTCCAGACCAAATTCTAAATCTTCAGTATCACCTAAATCAATTCATAGAAGTCCATCATCACATGGATCTGTGAGGTAAAAAAGAAAAGTTCTAGTTATTATTATTTTTAATAACACATTTTTAATTGACATCATATGATTATTTTAAAAATATTTAGTAAGTAACATTCTCTCTTGCCAGACAATAATTCTTAGTAATTACAGTAGCAGAAATTTGTAAAAATCTCCCTACAGAGATGCTAATAACATAAGTTGTAAAAAGCGTATAACAATTTTGACGTAGCTTGATGAGAACGGCTTAGTGGTAATAGGCGCGGGTTCAAGTACTGCTATGTTAAAATTTTTATGCTTTCTAAACAAGTATCATATGGTTATTTCAAGTTTTCTTTTTAAATGATAACATTTTTCAATGTTCCTTTTGTGTGTTCCTAAAGAGATTATTTTAAAATACTCATTCACACCCTTGTATTTTCAATATAATTTTATTATTAATGTATCATTTAAAACTACATTAGTTATACATGCCTACTTTTAAGTTACATAGTTTTAAATATAAAATAAATGTTTTAGATCACACTCAAGGTCAAAAAGTAGAAGCAGATCACATTCATTTTCCCCTCCTCCACCTGGTGAAAATGGGAAAGTTAATATTGAAGAAGAAAAATCCCAAGAAGATGATGAAGAAGCAAAGCTTCGGGAAGAGGCTATGAATGCATTACCACCATACTTTCCCGCATTACAGGTACTCATTTCTTTTATATTTTTTCAACATAACTTCATTAGTTTAACCAATATTTCTTTATTTTGTAATATTATATGATGTATTTAGCTAAAAAACAGTAAAGTGAATTTAACATGAACCTTAACTGTTCTTGGAACCTCAAATTATGTGTAAGTCTCAAAACATCTTAGAATTAGCTATTTATTATAATTTTGCAATGTAGCATGCTATTATTTGGAGTGCTAATCAAGTTTTATTTATAGGGATGTCGATCTGTTGAGGAGTTTCAATGTCTTAATAGAATCGAGGAAGGCACATACGGAGTTGTTTACAGAGCGCGTGATAAGACAAGTGACGAAATAGTCGCTCTCAAACGACTTAAAATGGAAAAGGAAAAGGAAGGATTTCCAATTACGTCATTGAGGGAAATCAATACTTTGCTCAAGGTAGGCTCACAATATCATTTATTATTAGTTGTAAGCTCACTTGAGCCATCGTGCTGCTTTATTGCACACACTTTAAAGGTATTGATGATTGTCTCTGTTTTATTTTTTCTCCATGTGCAGCGCCTGGGGCCATGAGCTGCTTTGCACTCGATGGCTCACGTGTGAAATTCACAAAATTAATGCCTTGTATTTTATTCCTACAGGCCCGGCACCTCTTACCTGAAGAGGGTAGTGCTAGAGGTGTGACCCAATTGCAAGGGTTAACAACTTCGATACACGGGCGGGCCTAAGTATCTTATAAGGAATTTATTCCAGGGGAAAAATACTCAAATGCTCTCCCCATCGAATTAATTATTCATTGAAAAGTAATTTCTTTTTCGTAAATTTCTCCGAAACTATGAACACCGAAAGTTTTCTGAAATGGCGATACAAAAATTATTTTATATACAATCAATCAAGCATATTTGCAAGAACATCAATCACCATGTCAGCATCAATGAAGGTAACTTTGTAGAAACTAAAGTCATTTAAGTGACTATTGATATTTGATACAGATGAAAACAAAATGTGTAAAAATTTTGACATAATATTATTTATATAATATTTAAAGCTAAATATCTTATTTGATTATAAAAACATGACGATTTTGAACAGCTAATTTCTATAGTTGACTTCATCAATTATTGTATCTATCATATTTAAATATTTTAACAACTTAAAGTTTTATCTCATATAAAGTACTGAAATATAAGCAATACATATTATACACTATATATATTATATTGTGAGATATATTGAACTGTGATGCGTAAATTTAATTTAAACTAAGAGACGGCATAAATATTGAAAAAACTCAGAAGTTGCACTTGTAAACTGATCATACTAGTGTTATAATTTTAATGTTAAAGATTAATAGTAATATTATCTATCATTTAAACTATACTTATGAATCGAAGATTTTATTATACCTAAACAGGATCTTTTTTATCCATTCATTTAAAATAAAAGGCTTAATATTAATAAAGTAATGTTTTGAAGTAGTAAATATAAAATTTTACTACTACAAAATAATATTACGATTATAACACTGCATTATAGAACACATATTAAAAATCAGCTTCACTCCCGCACAGAGCAGGGTAGGCAGAGAGAACCTAGTGATAAGACACTTCATTCCCCACTTTCTGCCGAATGTTTCGAGGCATTGCATGTTGCAAGGCGGACCTCAACTCCGAGATTTTGCCTTAGTGCCATAGCAAAGGAATGAAAATATAAATTTTAATAAATATTTTATTTCCTCGAGTGGGGATCGAACCCACAAGCAGTCGATTTTACAGTCACACTTTGTGCTCTACGACTGGCCTCAAGAACACATTATAGGTCTAATTACATAGAATTGATAGACCATATAAACTGATTTTATATAGTAATATAATAGCAAAATCGACGATTACAAATCTTTTTAAATTTACGTATACTGGCTTAAATTGATCGATATGGCTTTCATTGTAAACAATAAGTTCGCCCTGCTTACCTTGCTAAAGTCAAGATACGGCGGGAACCTAAAAAAGTAGTGTTTCATAATTATAAAATGTACTTATTTAACGACAGTATAAATCATACACATTGAGCTTCCTTGTACGTAAGGTCACGACAAACTTCACTAATTGTCGGAAATACCTTTTCGTCTCGTTTTAGATAAAATTATATACACTATATTTAGTTTATATGATTATTTGGAATTATACGTCATATCCATTCGTTACTAATGATAACTACAAGATTAGATAGATGTGTGTGTTGGTAAATTGTACTTTTTTCTTATTATTATATATCTTATTAAAATTAAATTAAAAATTAAATCAGGTTCACGCTGTCTCCCGCACGCAGCAGGGTAGGCAGAGGGAACCTAGTGTTAAGACACTCCATTCTTTCCTATTAAAGTTAACTTATCATACAGCTCCACATGAAGCCACATGATAACTTATATAGAAACAAAGATTAAACATAAACTTTAGGTTGTATTATATTTGAAAATTTTATTTATTTACATGGATGTATATTTTATGAAAATGAGTAATAACGAGAAAACTATAAGGAAATACAGATGATATTGAATATTTATTTAACCAATAATAAAAAATATATGGCTAGTAACATATAAAATTAAAAAGGTATTTAAAACTTCCTTTGTATTTAAGAAAGAAAAAAGTTAAAAGCTAAAAACTAAGATATATGAGAGTGATGTAGGAGAGGAATGTGTGAGTGTATGAAGGGTTTGATGACAGTAAACGGGGTGAAAGAATTACATACATAATACATAGAAATCTAAGTTGAATTGTAGGTGTAACGTCACTTGTTTGGCCCAAACCAGTTTATACTGCTTTTTGACAACTAGCCTCCACCTCTTGTACTGTCACACATTTCATTCTTAATGTTTTTGGATCCGATTTATTAAAAGTGAAAGATAAAATTAGCACTATTACTGTGCAAGAATAGAAAAATGTATGTGACCAAGCAGTATAGTAAGTAAAGAAAAAAATCGTGGTCACAACACTGTTCTTAACAATATAATGGAAAGATTCGTTACTAAAAAAAGTGGGGAACGGAGTGTCTTAACAGGTTCTTGAATAGGTTCCCTCTGCCTATCATGCTGTGTACGGGATACGGTATGAAGCTGATTTGATTTGATTCGATTCGTTAGCGTCCTGTTCTGTACGACTACCACACTATTCATAAAGTTTGGCGCCAGAAAACTTTTACATTATATATTTATTTTATTTTATTACATAGTAAGTGCTAATATACTTATGTCCATAATAAGAAATTATTTATAATATTAAGATTAAACAAATTATAATTGTTTATTTGACCTCTGAGCATGTGGTGATTTTTATTAAAGTCACATGACTTAAAATATAATTCATAATAAATACTCAATTCAAATTAAATTTTAAAAATATTTGAATTAGCTTCACGCTGTATCCTGCACACAGTAGGGTAGGCAGAGGGAACCTAGTGTTAAAGAGACTCCGTTCCCCACTTTCTGCCAAATTCTGGAGACATTGCGTGTTGAGTGGCAGAACTCAACGCCGCTTAAAATCAAAGCTAATTATTATGCACATAAACCTTTAAAATACATAAAAACGTTTCTGTGTGCAAAAAAAATCATTCTGTGATTTTGTCGTAATAAACATATCATGTATAATCTATTTTCCCTATTATTTTAAAAAACATCTTATATTGGTACGTTGCTTGTGTCCCTAAATGCTATTACTATATAAACCTATAAATAAACTTTAAATGTTACATAGGTATATTATTACTTAACTATGCATTTTCAGTAGTTTCTTGTTTTTAAGTTGCCAAAATTAGTAAAAATGTCAGTTCTCTACGGAATTTTCTTTCTATTTTGCTGTTTTATTATCTACTAGAGAATCCGTCGACGCGTATTATATTAATACGCTTTGTCATTGTAACATGTATGTCACTTTATAAATACAAAAGTGTTGTACATATTGTCAAATGCATGGTAGTGTGTAAAACATTATTATTGAAAAATATCAGCTTTCTGCACTTCTTCTATATATAAACTAAGTGTGCCAAATTTCATGTTCCGCCGTCAGTGCAATTTTCGTAAAAAGAGGTGCAAAGTTTTTGCTTCACGTATAATATACAGGCATAAGGCTAAGATATCATATATTACTTATTTAGAAAACGTATAAAAATTTGAGGCGCGGGTTCGAATCCCGCTACGTTCAAATTTTTATACGTTTTCTAAATAAGTATTTTCTATCCTTAGTGTGGATTAACACTTTAAAAATGTTAAAAATATCATATATTGTTAGAAATGGATAGGATTTGATCATAATAGTAAAATAATTGGTATTCATTTATTTTAAGACCACAATAAAACTTACAGTTCCTTTATTGTCGTCATGTAATAGATACACTTTATTTGAAACCTAAAACGCGCATAGAAATTTGGATATTAATAACTATTTATTTTCTATACTCAACATTTAGTTATGTGTTAATAAGTCGTCATGTTTTTATAAGAATTACTGTAATAACTATTTTTAATGGTCTGGAGATATTCTTTTATTCATTGATCATAAATTATATAAACATTTAATAAATTGTTTTGTGTTAAGATTAGAAGGAGCTTGTTCTGGCGGACTTTCTCGTAAAGTGGATGTGTGAGTACTTTGTTATGCAAAATAGTTAAAATGTCAATATAGAGTGCATTGTATGTTGAAAAGCTATATATGTATGATATTACATTAATAAATACATAAATTACAATTTAAGATATTCGTGGATATAAGAGATAAGTCACATTTTTCGATTACAGTAGTCCCATGCATAATCGAATGTTTTAAATGCGTATAAAAAACTAAAAAACGTATAAAGAGAGAAAGGATATAAAAAATAAATTGAAAATTTTCTTGTACACTTAGATTCACTTTCTTGGTTTTGGCCATAGCTTCAGTTTCGGCCAAAAAAGCCTAAATTCTCGACTGTGCCGAAACTTTGTACTATGTGGTCAAAAGTCAAAAAACTTGTCTATATTTGTGGTCCACGAGTAACAAAATCCCTCGATTACGGTATATATAGAAATAATAAATTAATTTTACTATAACATTAATACACTTTTGATAAAATAAAAGTACGTTGGGGTAATACCGGCCATATTTTTGATGTACTAGAACAGTATAACGAAAGAAAAATCTCAGCTTGTTCAAATCATGACAAAAAATTGTTCATGAAGAGATAAATTCGAGCTTAATTTAAATTAACTTCTTTTTTCGTTTTAGTCGGCAATTTGATCAGTACAGTCTTGCCCCATCACCGATCTTACCCCAATTTACTTTATATTACGTTGAGCTTTTACATAATTTACTATAAATTTAACTTTTAAAATTAAGTTATATTTATTAACAACCAACCAACAATCAGCTTCGCATTGTTTCCCGCACACAGCAGAGGAACTCAGGGAGTCAGAGGGAACCTAGTATTAAGACACTCCGTTCCCCACTTTCCCCAAAATTTTGGAGGCACTGCGTGTTGAGTGGCGGAACTCAACGATGCGCTTTGCCTCGACACCAGAGCAAAGAAACGCAAATAAAATTAATAATAATTAAAAATTAATTTAGATAAATATTTCATTTCCTCGAGTGGGGATCGAACCCACAACCAGTCGCGTTTACAGTCACACTTCGTGCTCCTGCGCCACGACTGCCCTCAATTTAATATATTTATTTATTATTTCAATTTATAAATATAAAATTCTTGAACGAAACTCCGAAAAATCCCTGAAAACCCTACAACAAATACTTTTATTTGCTTGTATTTAATTTCGCCACTTAAAAGTTAACCCTAATAAATCCACATAATTTTCAATGTTATGTAGGATGCCATACCGAGAGGATTCTCTATCACGTACAATACCAAGATGTCGGTATCTTGGTATTGTATGTGCTATATATATATATGTTTCCAAACATTTTTTTTTGTGTGTGTGTGGTTTTTTTTTTCATATTTACAAGTAATTTGATTCTCTATTAATCCGAATTTTGTGACATATCACTTATCCGTACATGTCTTCAATTGATCTTAAGCTTTATATAAAACCGCGTTTTACTCTACAAGAACAATAACGACCCACATCGTAATTTCTTTTAATATAAATTATTGGGAACAATTACACAAAACATAAAAAAGAATGAATAAAATAATATGAAAATCAAACAATAAATATATCATAAGTAAGTAAGCGCAAATACATAAATACAGGCAGCTTCGCCCGCTTAAAGTACAAAATCTTGACATAAATTTTAGCCTATGGTTTATTTTGATGGATACATATTAATCTGTTATCTCAACATGATATGTTGCTGCGTTATTATAAGAGCTCAATTTTTTTTACGTCTATTCCAATAATGTTCATTTAAGTTAAATAACGTTTATAAATATGACACAATGTAACCTTTTTCTTAACTTTTGTATCTTAAAACTAATACGTATATACTAAACTAACTAACTGCATGTATAAACTAAAATTATAATTTCAGACAATAAGCCAGTAATTTAAAATTAAAATACTTCTTTTTAATTGTGTATAGAATTTAATGAAATATTTTATATTTATTTACTTTTTAGGATATACATAAAATATGCGTAATAAGTAGTTTGTGCATTCAATTTGTGTGTATGTTTACCAAAAAATACTCTAGCTTCAAAATGACAAGTGAAAAAAAATATATAGGGCAATTTAAAAAGTGATGTCCATTTTAAAATATCTCTAGACCATTGAATAAACTATTAGTGCTTAATTTATTTTGTATCTTATATTTTTATTATAATGTAAATATTTCGAATGAAAATTAATATTGCTTCATAGTTTACAGCAGTGATTCTCAACCTTTTTTTTGTTGCGGCACATATTTAACGATTTCAAAATTTGGCGGCACACAAAGAGAAATTATTTACTACAACACACTGCATAAATAGTTTATGACAAAAATTTTAAATATACGATTATTTTTTTGTGGATTTAAATATATATTCATGTTAAAAATATTTTTCTTTTTAAATGATATAATTTAATTATATTAACATTATTATATATTTGCAAAATTTGGCGGCACACTTTTGAAATTTGGCGGCATACAAAAGTGCCGCGGCACAGTGGTTGAGAATCACTGGTTTACAGTATTGCGTCTATGTACATTTGTAACAAGAGTAACTTCAACGACACATTAAGTACCTCAATTGCTTCCAACTGCTCCAAAGGCTAATACAAAAAAAATCCTTTAAAACTCTTACAAAGTTATTTACTAGTCTTTATAGAATGCGCAACATGGAATCAAATTTTCGATCATAACCCGAATCGAAAGTATTAGTTTGTGTGAGTGTACAACAACAAACTAATCTCTCGTCTAATGTGTTAATCAGCTTCACGCTGCATTTCGCACACAGTAAAGTAGGCAGGGGGAACCTAGTGTTTTAGAGTTTATTCCACATTTTCCGTCGAATTCTGGAGGCATTGTGTGTTGAGTGACGGAACTTGACGCTGCTCTTTGCCTCGATATCAGAGTGAAGAAATGTAAATATAAATTTAAATAAATATTTATTTTCCTCGAGTGGGGATCGTGCCTACAACCAGTCGCATTTACAGTCGTACACTTGTGCCCCTACGCCAGGACTGGCCTCAAAGGGCTATTTTGTTAATAATGAATTGTTCTATTATATCATAAAGAACAGCGTTGTCACTACGGGTTTTTTCTTCTTTTACTGCGTGGCCACATTCATTTTTCTATTATTGTACAATAAAATTTAAAAAAATATTAAGACTTAAACACGTGACGTTGTTACTAATACAAAAGATGTAAACCGCCTTAAATCAAGCAAAGAATGCGCCACTTCAACGCTTCAAGCCATCGTCACACCTACACTATCTGTGTACACTCACACAAATTCAAAGCCCAGATTACGCCTCGCGGACAGTACCATGTGCCCTTATCAGAATATTATTACAAAATTGTTATATATTATTAAAAAAAGGCTCCTTTACGTTCTTTCTGTAATAAGAATCGAGTCAGGCTTAAATATTATGTTTTCAAACACCAAGGACGACAAGTATAATGTAATTGTAGTACATAAAACTATGTAATGTGGTACACATTATTAATTAATTTTATGTTCTGATTGCCTTTTCACATCTATATTTATTATGAAGTTGAAGTAGAAGTTTAGTTCATCGTACTAATCTCAGAAAATCTTGGTTCGAATTTAATCAAGAAGGCTATATAGCCCATATTTAGCAAACTACTTGAAAGTGTCATGTATTATTATACACAGTGCTTATTTATTTTCATTTGACCATGGGGGCGAAACCGATGGTAAAAAGCTAGTAAATAATATTAAAAAAAAAGATGACTAAACTGAAACTGAAAAACTCGCAACCTATAAATTTTTAACCTATTAATTTTTACATAGATTTCAATTCTTCTACCTTTCAAAGGCAATATTTGAAAAATTAATTGGTAAATGGCTTTAATTTAAGTTAGTTTTAAGAAAAAATATATTTCATTTTACTTTTTTGGAGCAGTGGTTAAAAGTACAGTGTAATAGTATATAGCTATTAATGTAGATATTGCTAAGTCAAAATTTTTAATTTATGTGCGTAGGTGGTATAGTTAACTATCAAATAGTGTCATCTTGTATTGCCATATCAGAACTAGAGGTGCTCATAATATACATTTCTTAATAGAAAATATGACTGGGAGACATTTTTATGTTAATCTTAAGAATATAATTTTAAAAGGCGTTCGTTTTGTGATGATATTTTTCATTTTTACCACCAATTTTATCGACATTTCTGTTGTTCATATTTTTCATTGTTCATATAGTCTTTTAATTAATAATTCCTAAGACCCATGTTGATATAAATTCCGTCTAATTATTTAGATATTTAAGAGTTTATATATCATGGCTAAATATATATTTCTAAATAATTTTATGGGAACGTAAAATTATAATGTAATTTCTTAACAAAAAAAATGCATTGTAATATATTTAATGACAATTTTCGAATTGCTCTGGTTATGTAATGTTTATTGTATTAAAATACATGTATAATATAATGATGTACACCTATGTTTATGTCTGATCGAGATCACATTGAAATAAAATTGTACATATATTTATAATAGTCTCTATGGTGATAATGGTATACAAGTTGCTTTTGAGATTTTAAATTTTTGTTGAGAAATTATATTCTTTAAAAATTTTAATATATTACATTACTTGTATGCAATTATAGTTTTTTTTAATGGCTATGATATATAGATATATCTAAATAATTTTAATACTGAAAAGATGATGGAGGCTTTTGTAATGAAGTTCAATATCTTAATATAAATATGTTTAAAAATTGTAATTTATATACTAATTGGTTGGTACATTCGGCTTATGGTGGATTTTATGAGAATCATCTGCAGTTTTATGCATATTATGTTTTTTTTCGTGATTAATTATTGAGTATTTATTTATTAAAAGTTGTTTTAATATTTGTGTGTAATATATTGGTAATTATTGATTCTATATATGTAAGTAGATTGTTCTTTATATATTTTTTGTACTGTTAATGTAAAAAGGTTACTGTTTTCATATTGTATTCAGTGACTATATAAGACGGAATAAGATGGGTTAATATTGTCTGTTGCAGATTTCCTCTATTTGGGTAAAATCCCGCTTAGTTTAATATAAAGTTAGCTTATATACTATCTGTGCAGTGAAATATTGGCGCGATATGCTTATCATGTGTTAAAAGCAGTTTTAAATTCGATTTTAAGACAATCTTACACGTTTTCAGACCTACAAAAATCTACATAGGTATTAAAATATATATATGTAAAATTAATTAAAATATAAAACACTTTATATTAACATAATTATATAATATATGGGCAAAAATAAACTGAATAAATTAAAAAGGATGTATGAGGAGAAATTGCTTTTTAACAATTCTTGTGTACATATTTACTTGAAACATGTGCAATCGGTTTTATAAGTAACAATTGCAAAAATAATTACACATTTTTTAGTATTGATGATTCTCCTTGATACACTATTTATGGTTTGGAAGTGACTTCAATAGTTATTTTAGTCGCACGGCTAAAAAAACTATATTATAAGTATATAATATACAATTTAAACAATTGTTTTATGCTGTACATATTCTATTGGGATATTGAATTTTATATAAGATAATGAAATCTTGAGATAAGGTACACTGAATTTTGAGATATATTTCGCCTACTAATAGTAGAAATATATCTTTTTAACATTTTTAGTGTTATTTCACACATGAAAAAGAAAAATACTTATTTAGAACCTAGACCTGGCCACTTATGGCTTAGTGGTCAGAGCGCCTGGTCGGTTTCCAAGAGGCGCGGTTTCGAGTCCCGCTGCGTTCAAATTTTTATACGTTTTCTAAATAAGTATAAATATATCTTATTATGAGGTGCAATATATAAAATAAGTGATTAAGGCATGTTTTAAATATTTGATATGTCTTTAACACTGTACTCTTTTTATATTTTTTCTTTCAATTATGTAATTTTAAAGATATAATACATTTTTATCGTGTACTAATCATGAATATGTATTTTTAACATTTTAAAAGTGTTATTCCATACTTAGGTAAGATAATACGTTTTTTGGAAAATGTATAAAAAATTAAATAAAGAGGAACTTTTTCGATCCTCTCTCTTGGAAATCGTCCGTCCATCTGTATGGGACGGTTTCTACGACGCGCAGGTCCAAATCCTAAAGGGATTTGGACTCGTTCAAATTTTTGTATATGTTCTAAAAAAGTATGGATGTATATATTTTTTAAATTTAGCTAAAGCAAAAACTGGAAATGTTGTTATATTCCTATGACTGACAAGTCGCACATTCTACTTATGTGTTGCAGGGCCAGCACCCCAATATTGTGACGGTGCGAGAGATCGTCGTCGGCTCGAATATGGACAAAATATTTATTGTTATGGACTACGTCGAGCACGACCTGAAGAGCCTCATGGAGACCATGCGAGCAAAGAAACAAGTGTTTCTGCCAGGTTTGTAATGTGCACTTTGCTACTTAAAATGCAAGCACCTTGTGTGACAAGTATACGATGACAGCTACGTTTGAACGTGTTGTAAATAGTGGAAGTAGTCCACTAATTAGTAATTCATCTTCGTACTTTATGAACTTTTATAACTATAGTTCATATAGTATAATAATTAGTAGTACAGTATGAGTCAGCATACTTACTTCTCAAAAAAGCTACTAATTTTCTTATTAAAATCTGACAGTTTGTGTAATATTAATAAAATAAATTTATCGTCACGCACTCTCTGTGTTGATTGGCGAAACTCAACGCTGCGCTTTTGCCTCGACACCAGAGAGAAGAAATTGAAAGATTTTACAGTCACACTTTGTTCCCTTGCGCCACGACGGTCTCGAATATTTTGGAAATATTTATAAAATATATCTTTTCAGGTGAAGTTAAATGCTTAATGACACAATTATTAAAAGCTGTCCATCACTTACACGATAACTGGATATTGCATAGAGATCTCAAGACAAGTAATTTACTATTATCACACAAAGGAATTTTAAAGGTAAAAATAATTTTTAATTCATTTCTGTTATAGTAGTCAGATGTAAAAATTAAATTACATTAATTGTGGAGAGTCGGAACTCAATGCTGCGGTAATCTTGTTACCAGAGAAAAAGAAATGAAAATTATCAATTTACCCGAGTGGAAATCAAATCGATAACTGTCGTCTTTAAAGACGGACGTAATGCCATTGCGCCGACGACTTTCTTTAATTATGTATAGTTTAATTATGTATAATATTAGTTAAATATACTATTAAGAATGGTTGTTCATTTCTAATGAGTGTTCATTGTAGGTGGGCGACTTTGGTCTCGCAAGAGAATATGGATCTCCGTTGCGGCAATATACGCCTATAGTGGTCACATTGTGGTATCGCGCCCCTGAACTGCTACTCTGCTGCAAAGAGTATTCGACGCCCATCGACATATGGAGTGTGGGTTGTATATTTGCGGAGTTCATCAGTATGAATCCATTGTTCCCCGGCAAGTCTGAAGTCGACCAGTTGAATAGAATTTTTAAAGTGAGTCTTTTTATATTTTGAAATTATTATTGTTTTTAATATTTAGTTTTTGCAAAATGTAATTATCGATTTTTTCTTAGGACATGGGTACACCCTCAGAGCTACTCTGGCCGGGCTACAAGGAGCTGCCCGCGGTGCAGAAGATGACGTTTGCGGAGCACCCTGCGGGCGGCCTGCGCCAGCGCATCGGTTCCGATCTGCTCTCGGAGTCGGGACACTCTTTGCTACAAGGCTTCCTAACTTACAATCCCGCTAGAAGATTGACGGCCGACGCCGCTTTAGAACATGCATATTTTAAGGTAACTTGAACAATTTTCCTTTTGGTTATTATTTACAGATTAAAATAAAAAAAATATCCCTTTTTGGACATTTGTTAAAATTTATTAGAAAATTTATATTTAAACTTTTAATGGACCGTGGACTAATTTTAAATTGACTATTACTTGGAGGTGGCGCAGTAACACAGCATCTGACTGCAGACAAACAATTATTTTTCTCTTTGACTCATTACGCAAGTGTCCTAACGCTAGGCAACGTTTCGCAGGAGCAGCCGGTGGCGATCGAGCCGGCCATGTTCCCCACGTGGCCCGCCAAGTCGGAGGGCAACCGGCGCACCACGCACAGCCCCAAGCCGCCCGCCGGCGGCGCCGCCTACGCGCAGTTCGCGCGCGCCGACTCGGACGAGACGCGCGGCTTCCACGTGCAGGCGCGCGCGCTCAACGTCGCGCCCGGCTTCTCGCTCAAGTTCTAGCGCTCAGAGCGCGTGTGACGCGCCATACGCTTCAACTTTATATTTGTCGTATACGATTGCGTCAGTCATTTTATTGTATCCGATTGCAATCAATCATAAAACTAGTAAATACAAATCAGCCTCTGAAGTACCCACCATACCGAATTAAATATATTTACTAAAAATATTTTAAATTTTTCATAATATGTCATTTACTAGAGTATTTGATTAATTGTTGTTTTTTTGTAACTACAGCCAAATTTTATTTTATTTTGCTCCCTGCAAATAAGTAGTTCCGGCCAAGGAAAGGTTGCGAGCCCCTTATATAGAGAAACCACTACTTTGTACATTTCGTCTACCGTGTGTTTATACGTATAATATTCTGTTGAATATCAATGATTTTATCAACGATATTTTAGATATGATAGTCAAAACTGAAATTTTAATAAGACACTTGTAAAAAGATGAGAGAACGTGTTTGAGAACAATGGTGCGATTATTATAACTTTTATCGTTTGATAGTTTTGTATAACTAGAGTGCTATGTGTAAACTGTGTTAATTTCTGATACAAAAAGCGGCTAGATATAAATTTGGGTGTGATTATTTTGCCAGGACCATTAAATATGAATCACTAAGTATTTATTAAAAGATAAATATTATGTTTATTTTTACTTAGCATTCTTCTTTGCCATATTCAAAGAGCTGTGTTCATTTCTTACAATATACAAAGTTTTCTCTGTTTAAATTTATTATTAGAATTATACATAAATACAGGTAATTTCTTTGGTCAATACTAGCTTTAGCCACAATAAACCTATGTCAAATCAAAGCAAATTTTGTAGAAATAATTGTACTTATATAAAATAATTAATAAAAATAAAAAGAGATTAAAAAAATGTAACAACTAATATATAAACGAAAAAAAAGACATTTAATTTGTTCTTACAAAAATGTTTAAAGATTTTGCAAACATGAGAGAGACACATTACAGTATATCAATTAATAGATTTTTGTTATGACCACCTTTTTGTATGCAAATATTTTGGTATATTAAAAATAATGTATAACCTATAACTACTAAATGTTTATGTAATTAGATAAAAATGTAAATATTTCATAAATTGAATAGAGAGATACGAAAGGGCTAGTTTTAGAAATAATATGGTACAATATATGTTTTGACAAAATATATATATTTTTATTTATTTTTCTGATCCTTGAAATTTACATAAGAATTTAATCAAGTAAATAATTTTAACGTCCAGCTTCCATCATATCTAGCGGGAAACCCAAGAGTGAATTGATAAGGTCGCCATTCCGCTTCCAATTTTGGCGATTATTATTTCCAAATTCATTAGATTTTGCGAATGATTTTCTATTCATATCTTCTTTATATGGTTTTCCCAATGTATATATGTATTGAATGTACTGAAATAAAACATATAAATATTTAATACATCCGTAAGTAAATAGACTGTTAAAGCACGATATTTTTTTCATATTGATTTCGATATTGTTTTGATAATTAATACTATGTATAGAGAAACTACTACTTCGTACATTTCGTCTACCGTGTTATTATAGTATATTAAATTATTGTGGCCAGTCGTGGTGCAGGGGCACAAAGTACGACTGTAAACACGACTGGTTGTGGGATCGATCTCCACTCGAGGAAATGAAATATTTATCTAAATTTGTATTTGCGTTTCTTCGCTCTGGTGTCGAGGCTAAGCGCGGCGTTGAGTTCTCGACCCTTAACACGCAATGCTTCCTGAATTCGGCGGAAAATGGGCAACGGCGTGTCTTAACTCTAGGTTTTTTTTAATATGTTATAAAATAACGTTAATGTTGATTAAATGTTTCATAAAGAAACATTAATGACAGCTTGGATAGTTCCGAGTTGTTGAATTTTCGATGAGATAGCGTGACTAATGTCACGCGTATCATGTCCTTGTAATTCCTACGCACCGCCTACCTTCGCTAAATCAATAGACATAGCAATAGTATTGTTTCTTGCGGAAATATTAATTAAATACTTAATTTTCATGCGTTTAAGATAAAAAAAAGACCAGTCACGGCGCAGGGGCAGTGTAAGAGTGTAACTGTATACCCAACTTGTGGGTTCGATCCTCACTCGAGGAAAGGAAATACTTATTTAAATTTATATTTCATCATTTCTTCGCTCTGGTGTCGAGGCAAAGAGGCAGAGTCCCTCTGTCTACCCTGCTGGGTTTCGGCTACAGTGTAAAGCTGATTGATTAAGCTAAAAAATAAATAAATTATTTTATTGTTACAATGGTGTTATATATAATATCATTGTCGCTGCATAGTTCCGAGTGATGTTGCTGTAGGCGATGAATTGTTTTAATAAATATATTATATATATTTTTAATATTACAATAAAGAACTCGAGATAGTAGCATAATATATCACCATTCACCTGGTTCCGCTTCTAGTTTCTACGCATAATAATAAATATGTGACAATAATAACAAATATAATATGTAAATTGCCAAATTAATGTTATTATATACAGTCAAGTCAAGAGGCCAGTCGTGGCGCAGGGGCATAAAGTGTGACTGTAAAACCGACTGGTTGTGGGTTCGATCCCCACTCGAGGAGATGAATCGAAATATTTACTTAAACGAAACGAGGAGAAATATTTACTTAAATTTATATTTCCATTTCCTCGCTCTGGTGTCGAGGCAAAGCGCGGCGTTAAGTTCTGCCATTCAACACGCAATACCTCCAGAATACGGCAGAAAGTGGGAAACGGAGTGTCTTAACACTAGGTCCCCTCTGCCTATCCTGCTGTGTGCGGGATACAGCGTGAAGCTTAAAAAAAAAGATATACAGTCAAATATACATATATATATACAACAATAAACATATATATATATATATATATATATATATATTTTTTTTTTCAATTTAAATTTTACATGTAAAATTACTGTTCCAGCAAGATATAATTAAAACTCGTTGCATTTAATAGCAATAACATAAAATAAATTGCTTAAAATTATTTACATTTGTTATGTGTGTAAATCTATCAGAAAATATAATTTACTTTTTATTGTTTTATTAAAAATATGTTTTTTTGTTTAATTGATTGAATATGCAATATTTAATAGTAACAAACATGTAAGAATTTCGACGTAGCCGATGAGAGCGCTTGGACAGTTTCCAAAAGCAATCCCATAAAATTTTTATATGATTTTTAAAAAGTAAAATTCTTTATAGTTCATCCCTTTCCCTGTTTTGGACAGCTTTTAATCAGTCTTAACAACTTAATCTTCGTGAGACTTTTTAATTAGGGAATCATTCGTTTAAGAAAAACGCGCCAAGAGTGAGTCGGACTTGCCTATGAAGTTTTCCCCTCATAGCCAAGTCCGACCTACTGTTGGTAAAATGACTGTGACATACATACAGACGGACAGACCGACGGGACAAAATTTTAAGGGTTCCGTTATTTGCCATTTGGTTACGGAACCCTAAAAAAAGAATAGCAAGAAACTTACTTTTTCGTCACTGTTAGATAAGTTTGGTATATCTTGTACACTTTGAATGTGTGAATATGGTTCTATGATCATAGAATTCAATTCTAATGCCAAAATGTTGTGTGCACTGAGCAGAACGCTAAGTATCAGAGACGTTTTCAATAGCGCTAGTAGAGACATTCTGAAATGATTTTATGTTGTCATAATTCATATACTTTTTATATTTAATTCAATCAATGGGATATTATGTTATTTACAATGTTAAATTCTAAAGAACTCGGCGGAAAGTGGGGAACGGACGACGGGAAAAGTGGGAGACAGACACTAGGTCCCCTCTGCCTACCCTGCTGTGTGCGGGATACAGCGTGAAGCTGATTTAATTTCATAATGTTAAATGCTTATAAAAAAAACTAATATTTATTAATTTTGTACACAAACTTCATAGTCGAAACAAAGTGGCTCACTTACGTTACTTATTTTCAGGCAACCTGGCGTTTCGTCCGGCGTCAAACGTGAAGTGATGAATCGTATCCCATTGTTACTATAAATCATGTTACTATAATCATGTGGGTGTACGCTTGCTGCACCGGTACTTATGTTTATATAAGTATTTCTTTATAGAGAGGGAAGGCGTATTTTTTTAGATTATGTAGATATAGATATATTACCTACTGCGTATAGTTTAAAAAGAAAATCAGCGTTCATTACTTACGCCTTTTCGTTCAATCAAATGGAATGTAAACAGGGAGAAGAGATGGTAAAACGGGAAGTATCCCGTTGATCTACAGTTATAAAATTTTGCACGAAACGAGGTGAGGATTTATAATATAAATGGAAAAAAAATCTAACATTTATAGGCAGGTAGATATTTCATAGAAAAAATTATAAATTTATATTTGTAGTTCATTTTATACAAAATGAGTGCATATGTCTGAAAATTTATTAAAACCTATATAGGTAGATATACAAATATTACGATCAAACGGACAAATTATAAAATCTGTTGTATTAATTGTTGATTGTGACCACTATCCGGAAATACATTTCCCTTTTATTTGTCTAGTGACGCTAATATATTACAGACCATTTTATTAAAATGATAAGAAATCAGGTGTTATTGGCCGTGTTTTGTGTTATTTTTTATCATTAAATACACTCATTTAAGGCCAGTCGTCGTGCAGGGGCACAAGTGTGTGACTATAAACGCGACTGGTCGTGGGTTCGATCCCCACTCTACGAAATTAAATGTTTATTTAAATTTATATTTTCATTTTATGATAAAATTTCTATGCTTAGTAATGATTGAAGAATAAAGTGAAAATAAAATAATATATGAGTTTGTGGCTTTTAATATACAAAGTTTCTCTTATATTTTAATACCACAAAGCGCTTCATAGTGCTCTGCCCAATTATATATTTGTTGTAACTGGAGAAAAACAGCATCCTTTGAGGTGCCACCCTCGCTTTTGTATTGCTCTACACTTCTTTCAACCGAAAAAATTCTTCCTAATTCATCTTCAGTTCCAATTTCTGGACTGAAAAGAAAATGACGGTTCAATTTAAAAAAAATAAAAATATGAGACATCCATGGTTTTTTGTTCATGATTGAGAAGATGAGATGGTAACATAGAGATAAATTAGTTTCGGTAATTCTGGTTCTCGAGCGTCCATCAAAGCTCATACTATTTCTTCAGGGCCGAGCTATTCTCGCCCCTCTTCGCCCAGTGACGCTCAAGACCAGCCCAGGTCAACAGCAAGAAAGCCAAGTCGAAAAAAAAAGGTAACTTTTGTAGTTTATTTTGCATTCTTTAAGTACATATATAATGAGTATTTCTCTGTACGCAAAAGTGAAATATTTTCCCTCATTTTCAGCGCGATTCTTTTAACAAAGAAAACGAATATATTACCTAACAAATGCATGTTTTATATATTCAATAGATATATTATATATAATAACGTAAATAAATAACAAATATGTACCATATGGAAATGTATTCAGAGTACGGTAGTTGTTGTAGGTTGACGCCGAGCGAGGCAGCGCGGCGTAGTAGAGAGCCAACAAGATGGTGTGCCTGTCTAAACGGCACTCCCTTGTGTACTAACGCGTGAGCAAGATCCGTTGCAAACATTCCGGGATCTAACAAGCTTAAAGCTCTTTTGGCGTCTACCTGCATGTAAAGTAACGAACATATATTATAATAGTATCAGCGAATTCGTGTAAATGAGGGTAGATATAGGTGAAAAAGACTATAAGAGCAACGGAATTGTTAAACTGTTTAGGAAATGCCCTGGGACTCCCAGGTTAAATATCTAGGCGTCGTACTAAATTCGACCCTCTCTTTTCGGCCGCACATCACGTATGTCAGAAACAATATATATCATTTATTGCAATTACGTAGAAGCTCTTTCTGAATAATTTAAAACCAATGAAACGATATTTTTTTATCTTGTTTTTTTTAAAAACGTTTAAAAACTGTTACCGATTTCAAACAATATTTATTATATTTAATACTCGATTATCGATATCAACCATTTTACCTTGACTTATTCAATGTAAACAGAGAAGTATACAGTATCTTTCTTTCTACTCTAGTGTAGTACTCGTACATATGTATCCATAGTGTGTACTATAAAGTATGTACATATGTTTTTATGTTAGCTAATAGTGAAATTTATACTAGTGTAATTCTACTGGTTTCCTTAAGAAAGTCGCATATTTTCGCGCAATCGACAGATCAACGGTTGTCTATGGGTAGAGGACCTCAGTACCTATCCATTCCACCCCCAAGTATGTTAGCCGATTTTCAGTTGTTCGGTAGATATTTGAGAATTTGTGATTTTTTGGAAAAAATAGGATTCTTTAAGAAAATTGGCAAATACAGCTCGACTGTTGAGTATATAGTACTCGTGATTTTTTTTCTCAATATAGCTCAATAGTTGGCCTTTTGTGTAATTTAATATTTCAAAATCGGCTTATAAATCTTGGAAATAACATGGAAACAAAAATTATTTTTAAATAACCAATTTTTATTTCAAAAATGTTCAAGGGCTGTAGCGAAAAAAATTTATTGATGATTTTTTTCTAAAAGTAATTTTAAAAACTCTAAAAGTCTCATAGGACAATCTTTGAAAGTTTCATAGGACAATATGTTAAAAAATGTACTTAAATTATGAAAAAATAAAAATTATTAGGACCTTGAATAAGTTTCTGTTTTTTTTTATTTAATTTAAAATATAATGCTTACAATGACATTACTCAAAGTATTGTCGATAATTAAAGACCACTTTCTCCCATCTCTCTGGTAGCAATTGAATCCCCCGTCGGAAAAACGACATCATCTTTCGAGGCAATCCAGGAATCAAGCCATTTTTCGGCTTCTTCAAAAGAATGGAAGCGCTGCTCGCTTAAACCCTGCGCCATCGACCGAAACAAGTGGTAATCGGAGGGGACTATGTCCGGTGAATACGGCGGGTGGGGTAGAACTTCCCATTGAAGTGTTTCCAGGTAAGTTTTGACTGGTTTTGCCACATGTGGCCGAGCATTATCATGTAATAAAATCACTTTGTCGTGTCTCTGCTCGTATAGTGGCCGCTTTTCTTTCAGAGCGCGACTCAAACGCATCAACTGAAGTCGATAGCGAGCTCCCGTGATAGTTTCATTAGGTTTAAGCAGCTCATAATAAATTACGCCCTGCTGATCCCACCAAATGCAGAGAAGAAGCTTAGAACCATGGATATTTGGTTTTGGCGACGATGTTGATGCGTGACCCGGCATGCCCCACGATTTTTTTCGCTTTGGATTGTCGTAGTGAATCCACTTTTCATCCCCAGTGACGATACGGTGCAGAAAACCTTTTCTCTTTTGCCGTTGAAGCAACAATTCACACATGAGAAAACGTCGTTCTACGTCTCTCGGCTTCAACTCATACGGCACCCAATGCCCTTGCTTTTGGATCATTCCTAACGCTTTTAAACGTTTTGAAACTGTTGACGCATCTACTTGTAACGTTTTCCCGAGCTCTACTAACGTCTGACATGGATCTTCTTCAAGCAATGCCTCCAATTCTGTCTTCAAATTTTGTCGGTGCTCCAGAACGCTCTTTGTCTTCAAGGTCAAAATCATTACTTTTGAAGCGCCTAAACCAGTCTCTGCACGTTGTATTCGACAAAGCATTGTCTCAACGAGAATTCTGTGTGCTTCTGCTGCAGATTTTTTCTGAATAAAGCAGTGCAATAAAATTCCCCGCAAAAACACTTTATTTGGCACAAAAGTACACATTTTCACAAAGGGAAAATAAATATGTAGTTGACACTGTAGTAAACACTATTCTACTATAATTTGAGGTTACATATAGTACTACTTTGGTGATTCGTTACCGTACGAAATTCCATGCACAGAGTGCCACAACGCCATCTTTCAAAAAACAGCGTGAACTTATTCGAGGTCCTAATATTATTCTTATTACGAGAATTGAATACATTTAAATGACATACACTTGGGTAGTGGTTAATATTAAATTTTACACGCTGTGGAAAGAATATTTCACAAGTATCTTTGTTGTACCGTCTACTTTAAAAACGATAAATACATTTAGTTTCACTGGTGCTTGGCGGAATCTACATTTTTTAAGTAATATTGCATTACTAATGTTGATATTATTTGATAAAGAATTAAAAAAAAATCATGACTTCTTACTTTCATCGTGTTGATGGTTCCAGTAGTCACCTTTAGGCTATCAATCAGTCTATCGTAGGATCTAAACAGAATTTCTTTGTCAGATTGTAGATCTTTATTATAAGTGCTGGGTAGGCCTTTTAATATACAATTCAATGAAAATGCATCGCCTAACAAAAGTCCAGCTGCTCCACGGACGAGCTCGAGTCCATCGGGGTTTCTCTTTTGAGGCATAAGACTAGAACCAGTAGAAAACTGGTCTGAATGTTGAATTATCCCAAACTCTTGAGAACTAAAGATAATCAAATCTTCCGCTAATCTGCTGAGATGGATGCCACACAAAGACGTCCAGTTAAGAAATTCCACTAAAATCATTATTCAAATTTTATTTTAAAAGTGCTGACGGTGTTCATAAAGGTCCCTATAATAAAACGTGAATTTAATTATAATTACCGATGTGGTCCCTCGAGCCAACAGCAAACATAGAGTTAGGAGTAACACTATCGAATCCAAGATTTTGTGCTAGTCTAATTCGATTAATTGTTAATGCACAACCGGCAATAGCACCACTACCAAGTGGGCACATTGAGAGACGTTTCTTCTGTTCCTCCAGTCTTATAAAATCATCGCGAAACATCCAAGCATAACTAAAAACATTTTAAAAGTACATTGTAAAAAAACATTGTATTGTGTGAAGCAAAATATAGGCTACGAGTATCAATATCTATTCCTACCGTGAATATATGATGAGCTCATACAATAAATCCTAATAAACCAATTGCTATTATAGCGTAAATTATTCCTAGACAACCAAAAGTTTCTTTTTTACCACTTTCTTGTGAAATAATATGAGAAATTATACCAAATCCTGGCAGAATTAAAATATAAACTTCTGGATGTCCAAAAAATCAGAATAAATGTTGGTATAAAAAAAGGTAATATTATCGGGATGGAGTGTTACCCCGGAAAAACCACGTTTGTCGTGCGCGCGTTCCTAATCCCTATATAGATGAATATGAAATAAATTGACATTTTTCTATTAAATAAGATATTTTTTGTGAGCAAAATCAAATAAAATTAAAAATACTTATATTACGATTTATTACTCGTATTGATAACCGCATTAAAATAATCAACAAATTTTCCTAAATAATGTTAAATAAATATTTCAATAGTTCAAGCGGGCGAAACCGCGAGGGGACGATTGATTATAAAATAAACTATCTATATATAACATTACATTATACCTTACCTTAGCAGAAAATGACTCCAGCGAATTGGTTGTGCTCTTTGTAGGTGGGTGTATCCCGGAGCTATAATGTCTATTTCGTCACGTGCTCGTTTTGTTAAAACCTTTTTGATAAAAAAATATTTAGTAGCTTACCTATTCTAATTCAATTAAGAATTTTGATAAATAAATTCAAATATATACCAAGATGAGACGCAATACTTCAGACTGTGCTGCTAGCATTGATTTTAACATCCATAATTTCGTATTAGTAGCGGACTGATCATTTCGGCTTCTACCCGTGTGCAGGCGCAAAGCAGACTCTCCAGCATATTTTCTTAAACATCTTTCGACAACAGAATGAATATCTTCCTCGGGATCATTTAGATGCCCACAAGCAAGTTCTTTCTCGATATCCTTTTCCACCTACGAAAGTAAAAGAAGTTATATAACAAGATTCTGCAAAATATAATAGAGTTCACGAGATCACACTTACTATAATGAGTTGACGACTTTTAATTGGGTACTTCTTGATGATAATTATTCTTGCTAGTTATCGTTTAAAAAAAGTCAAGGAAATTTTAACTTATTATATTAAATACATTATAATTACAATTGTATAATATAATAGCAGATAAAAACAAATAGGTATTATATATTAACATATCACTTACATTATCTAGTCCCATCTGTATTGACTCATTGTCATCTTTGGATAAATATCCGCTTTCATGCAGTTCTGCAGCCCAAGCTTTGCTTCCTTTTATATCTTCTCGAAATAGACGTGCGTCAATGCTGAGGGAGTCATTCAGACGTCTTAACACTGCAGAAGGTTCCTCTTCAAAACAACCACCCCATAATTGGTAACGTTCCTAAATATTAAATTCGTTTGTTGTTACACATTTCTTATAATAGGGACTCGTTACGTATAATTGAAAGTTAAACTTACTTCAGACATCCTTATATGAAAATTCTGTCGGCTTCTAATAAATATTACAGTTTTGTGACGTGCATAGTATAATTTTTTTATCGCGTGATTTATATAACGTAACAAAGAAAGTTCAGTTCAGTGTTTGCTCTGTACTTAAATGAGATAATATTCTTGTGTCTGTATTCTCACTGGGTAGACTGAGGCTGTTATATCTTTAAGGTTAACGCAGGTCAAACAATAATAATAATCATTATTACATTTTTGTGTTGTGATATTTTTTTTCTAATAGATACATGTATTTTTTATATTAACTAGTTGATGTCCGCAGCTTCATTCCTTTGTATTTATTTAGTATCATGGAAAATCGGACCTAAGTTAATTACTGTTTTCAACATGTGGAGGTCCTTCAGTTATCTATATATTTTTCTTTCCATATTATACTATATTATATACAGCTGAAGCTGAATTTGCTTGGAAAAGGTAATTACTTTCATTTATACAGATATGGAACATTATTTAAGGCTATTTCCTTTGTGCTATGGAGTAGCTGGTATAGATCTGCTACTATAGAACCTTTCATTTTTATACACCAGCAAACAATACCAGTCCTGCTGAACTACTTTTGATTAAGCGACATTTGACATATGTTTGTAGTTAAGCTGCTCCCTTACACTAGAAAGTGTAATGGAAGAAGTTCAATTACTACTCAAGATATTTTAGATATTTTTATTATATGTTAACAATCTTGTTAACATATTCAGTAAGTACCTATATCTATAATAACTTATAATTTTGAATAGCTTTAGCTCAGGTGCCATTTTTATATACTTTATATTTTAGTTGGCAAATAAATTATAGATCATGTCCTCCCCAGAGTTAGTAGCTATAGAAGAAAAAAATATATATTCAAAACAGTCCGCCCCAAGCTCATCAAGAAAATAATCAGTAACGAGTGTAAAACCAGACAAACAACAAAATTTTTATCACTGATTTTGTTTTATCATCTCGACGCTCGAGTGTGCCCTGACTAATATCTGTCCAATATTTGTTCTTGGGCATACGAGGACGCGCTCCCGGATCCACGAGCCACCAATTTTTATACCTCCAACCAGTATATAGGTAGAAGCTCATTTACAAACTGGCACGTTCCCGGGATAAAGCATTAATAATATATCGCAAAACGTCTTTCCGTAAGAGATTCCCAGGGCACGCTGCTCTGTAGTCATACCTCCGTGAAGGAGAGAAGGAGAAACTACTATATTCAGTATTCATCATCTATTCAATATTCATCATGACCCACTATTATGCCTTATCTTGGACTTATCGACCCATTAACCCTTGACAAAACTCGTAATTGCCTTTGACACATTAAGAACGGAAAAGCGGTGGGACTAGACGACATTGCGATCGAAGCGTGGAAATCGTTGGGCTCTCTTAGTGTGCTCATGCTTACTGACCTTTTTAACCATATATTGAACACTGGAAAGATGCCACACCAGTAGCAGCATAGCTTTATTACTCCTATTTCCAAGGAAGGGCAGTGTTCAAGATTGTGGTAGTTATAGGGTATTAAGCTCACAAGTCATACCATGAAGCTCTTCGAGCATAAGATCAACCTCAGGCTCCGCCAAAAGTGTATGGTACACTCATCCTGATCCCTGATCCTCAATTTGGATTTCAGCCAGGATCGGGCACTATTTTCAGATGCCTTCGGATGCCATTTTCACCCTTGAACCAAGAACTAGAACTTTGATTGAGGCATACAACATATGCCAAAAAAGGGGACTCTGCATATGGCCATTTTTAGATCAGCAGAAGGACTTTGAATGTGTGCCTCGTCAGTGTATCTGGTGAGCATTGCGATCCAAAGGGATCTTTGAGGCCTATATAGAAATTATCAGACACATATACCACGATTCCGCTTCTATGGTTAGGAGTTTAGGACTGCTTTTGGCGACACTAAACTCTTCTAGATTACAGTACGGATTCACCAGGACTCGGCTCTTAGCACGTTCTTATTCATTGTAGTGTTCGAGACTGTCTCGGTTTACATCCAGGACCACCGTGGCTGATAATGTATGCCGATGACTTAGCATTTATTGACGAGGATAATATACAAAAGCGTAATTCGACAGGTTCTTTTATACTGAACTGGCCAACACTATCTCGGCACACTCATTCGCACTCTTCTCATTTACGTCAAGAAGATGCTGAGGTTGATGTGTGGTGTAACGCGATCTGACCGCATATGTAATACATTCATTCGAGGTAGTCTTAGAATGCGTAACGTAGCGGATAAGCTCCAAGAGGGTCGCCTAAGATGATTTGGCCACGTTACGCGCCGGCCTAAGAACTATGTCGGATGCAAGTGTTTTTATCTATCAGTCCCTGGAGTGAGATCTCCCGGACGCCCAAGGAAGCGCTGGTTGGATATCGTGATGGACTTGAAAGCTAATGGTCTAACCACCAAGGACGCTAAAGACCGTGCAAAGTAGAGTATGTTGCGAAGGAAGGCAGACCCTGGCAATAGCCGGGATTAATGCCAGAAAGAAGAATATTTCTCTTACTGATTCTTTTGGAAATGAACAGACACAACGTTTTTTATTATTATGTCCTATCCTACTAATATTATAAATGTAAAGGATTACGATCATGAGTATTTTTTTTACTTTCCCGCGAATTAAACTGAAAATTTACAGTTATATAGCTTATACATCAGAATAACACATAATATGGCTATAATATAGGCAGAGGGAACTTATATTATAAGTAACTTATATTACAAGTAATAATAACAAGAACTTACAGCGGGTGAAGCCACGTTTGGGTCGATATTTATAATATATATGATAGTTATATTGTTGTTGTTGTTGTTTTTATTTTTATGGTGTACCGAGCGTGCCAGTTCAGCACTAATAACTTCGTCAATGTCACGTTGAATGGAGAACACACAGGAGAATGTACGCTAAAAAAGTCACGGTACACAATAGGAGAATGATAGTTAGGTATACAGAAGACTTTTAAGATTATCCTGCTTAAAACTACTAATAGTTTGCTATTTTGTATATATTTTATACTATTTGTTAGGAATCAAATTCTCAAAATCAATTACTACGACTGTATATCAGAATCTAAAGATGACTAAGAAGCTCCAGGAAGCCAGAAAACGGTACTTTTTGGAGTCTACTATTTAGATTAGACAAAGACATATTGGACTGATTCTTAAATATTGGCATTTGAGTCCTGATTATAGAATATGTCTATTCTAAGTTATAATAAAATATTTATCTCTCATTTCATTCTTATCTCCAATATTTCGCTAATCTCGTTGATGTTCTTGTCGTATTATATTGGACTGCCGTCTAAATTATAGTAGCGCCCTCATTTTTACATCTTTTTATCAAGCAATACATGTTTTGTTTCTTATTTTATGGATATATGTTATGTATTTAATTTATTTGATATTAGATTATGGTGATCAGAGCGTGCCAGTTGTGCCTTAATCGCTTCGCCAATGTAACCTTGTTTGGCTAATATTTTCTTTATTTATTTTTATTTTTTAATGGCTTTATTTTATGATTTTCCTTATTATGGCGTTCAGGGGTCCCGAGTCCGAGCGTGTTTATTGTTATGACAGTCAATTGTCAGAAATATACTGTCAATGACAAAATGACAATTATAAATTTTGCATTTGACTGTTATCCTTGTCACAAGCACGTGTGGGTATTTAAATTGATAATAAAATGTATTTACAACTTTATCCAAATGAGTACTAATATAATATATACCGAAAATTATTTATAATTGTAAATATAAATTTCTATTCTTGTAAAATTTTTACTTGGCCGTATATTTTATATTTTTTAAATAAAAGGCAGACCGTGAAGTGTGTATATAACATAATATATAATTTAAAGAATCTCTAAATTAATGTCTAATGGAGGCAATAGAATCTACTGATTCAATAGAAGAAGTGAACAATGAAGTAAATTTTTCCCAAATTACTCTTTTTGATGTTAAAGTTGACCCTGGCCTGAAAGATGAAGAAGGTCTTGAAATACCGAGACCGTTTACGAAAAGTCAAATGCGTAAATGGTTAAAGAAAGTTAGATGGGAAAACAACAAAGCACTAAAACGTGCTAAAGAAAAAGCCCGTGCTAAAGAAAGGAAACGAGAAGCAATTGCTGCTAATATTGATTTAGGTCCTAGTAGAAAAGTGCTAAAGAAAATGAAATTAGAAAGACCAAAAAGCAAAGTTGGAATTATAATAGATTTGAGTTTCGATAATTTAATGATTGAAAAAGACAGATATAAAGTTATTAAACAGATTTTAAGATGTTATTCATTAAATAGGAGATCAGAATCACCTCTAAAATTCTTTATAACTAGCCTTGGAAATCAAGCCAAAATTGATATGTCAAGACATAATGGGTATGAAAATTGGGACGTAAGTAAGTTTTAGAAAGTACCTATGATTTCTTAATTTTTTAAAATTATCACACAATTGAATTGTACAACTTTTATTTTATAAATTTCAAATTGAATAATAATAAATATTGTATTTTATTCTTCAGATAGGTTTTCATGAAGAAAATTATCTAGATGTGTTCCCGAAAGAAAAAGTATATTATTTGACAAGTGAATCAGATAACATCATTGAGAATTTTGAAGAAGATACTTACTACATAATAGGAGGAATAGTTGATCACAATCAATATAAGGTTTACTTATTTAATTATTTTCCTTAAATAAATTATATTTATTTTGATGTTTATTTTAAATTCATAACAAACAAACTACTAACTAAAAAGTATCATTTGAAATTCAGCATTATTAGAATTCTATAATATTGTTTAATCTATAATATTTTAGTAATTTTAAATATTAATATTTTCCAGGGCCTTTGTCATAAAATTGCTGTTGAACAGGGAATAAGACATGGTCAATTACCATTAAATAAATATGTTAATATGAAAACCCGAAAAGTTTTGACAATAGATCATGGTAGGTAGAGGTTATATAATTTTTCTACTTAGATAACTAAGCGCAAGATAGGCAGAGATAATAGGGTAATAAATCTATTGTTTAGTGTCATGTTAAACAGCATCTGACTGCAAATGCAATGGTTTTATCTCCATTCAGGGAAATAAGTGGTTTTCATTTTGTTACTCCAGCAAGGCAACACACAATGTCTTGAATTCAGGTGAGAGGCTTAGAATAGAGTGTGTACACACACTAACTTTTCAGCTGAAATGTGAATGTGTTCCACTGAAACTGAGTGAAACTGTTAGTATTTACAGGCAGACCTCAATTTAGAAAATAAAAACTATATAAAAAATATAATACATTTAATAATTAAAATATTGAAGGTATTTTTAAACATTTTTAAAGTGTTATTCCACACTTAGGAAAGAAAAATACTTATTTAGAAAACGTATAAAAATTTGAACGCAGCGGGACTCGAACCCGCGCCTCCTGGAAACCGACCAGGCGCTCTGACCACTAAGCCATGCGTTCTCGCCAAGCTACGTCGAAATTT